>JAVIWB010005905.1:0-84567 GCA_031893035.1 Dermolepida albohirtum | reverse complement strand
AACCCGGAAAACGTGTAAATCCACGTTTTCATTAACAATAGACCAAAGATTCTCAGGATTACGTTCAACACAATTGTTAATGGAATTTGCTACTATTTCTACTTGACGAGTTTCCTATAATTTTAAAATCTATGTGTATTTGGTTAAAACTGAATTGCTTCAAACTAGCAAGGAAATAAACAAATAGTGACTGAGTTGTCAACTAATTATATTAACATATATTTATAAGTAGCTACCTAATGGGAAACTATTAAAGTAATGGATCTACAACGCTTGCAAATACAGAAGCGCTTAACGAGAAGAAAAACTCGTTACGTGCTATATTTATATATAAGCAAATCTTCAGCATTCTTGAAAAAGACAAAGGAAATATAATTGCAACTGAATGAAATACATAGAAAAATAATCTAGCCATAATATGAGCTATAATAAGACTGAAACGGAGCAATTGAAAAAGGACTAAATGCCAAAACGGCGAAAGAGGCTATGCCTAGAAAACTGATGATAGAAAATCGAAGAAAATACGAAGAAAATTAAATAAACGAACCAAAATTAAATTGACATGCTTGGAAGAACTGGAAGATCAAATGTGAAATAATAACGATATTTAACGTTATAAAAATATGTGAATTTGAGGAGACAAAGAATGGTAAAACTTTCAAAAATTTATCTAATAGCCTGCGTTGTATTTAATATCCCCATAATATGTAATAATATTTAATACAGTATATGTAATAATACATATAACATGCTTTGTGGCAAAGTTAAATGTTAAACATATATTGCTTATACTTCTGTGTGATTTATGAGCATATTGTAAATACATTAAGTGCATAAAAATACAAGATTTTCGAAGAAAAAATTCTGAGCAGAATTAGTTCTTCCTATTCTATTTGTGTGTTCTAATTCTACATAATATGCACATTGAATCATAGTAGATACTCTAACACATGGTTACTTTAATTATTACTGTGATGTTTTATAAGTAAGTTTGAAGCTTGGCGGCTATAAATTTCGTGGTGATAAAACAGTGATTATTGAAAACAATACTTTAAACATCGAAAAAATCAAGTTTGTTTTCAAGTATTTATTTTGTAAAGGATTGCTAGGCTAGGGAATTTTGTTGATATGATAGAAACCCGGGTGATCAATCCCCTTCATACGCCATTATCAAAAAGTAGAAAAGCATTTTACATTTCCTCTAAACATTATTTACATCGCAGTGGAAAGCTTTGCAATTACGTGCTCTTTTTGCAAGAACAGGCTTCTATTCACAAGCCATTGATTAAAATGCAAAAACTCATTGAATTTGGTTTTGAATTGGTTGACCAACCACTCTATTCTCTGAGTTTAGAACTAGCAAACTATTGTTTGTCTCTAAAACCAAAAGAAAAGCATTCGAAGAGTAAAAGATTTTCAACAAATGAAGTTCTATGTGTCGTTGAGAAGTAGTTTTTTAAGGGTTTAGACTTACTTCATGACCTTTCTGCTAAATGTATAAACTTAAAAGACGACGATATTTAAGTTAAGAGTTATATAAGTATACAGAGAAATTGGAGTACCTTTTATAATCAGTAAATGCAAATGAGGAGTAGACCACAATTTCTTTTCTTCTTTTTCTATAGCTGTTAGTGTACTTTACGAGCCTCACGATTCCTTTCTATCGTCAATTAACTTTTTCTTTTTATATTTGTTTTTATCATTTCGGTCATCCTTTTGAAATTGTTTCTATTAAAACTTCTGTAATTCAAAATTGTCTTAGTATATCTACTTCTTCTTGAATAATTCCTATATATTCAAACTAATTCTGAGACACAAATATTCGTAATATGTTTTCCTGCCTTATGAATTGTTCTTAATTTATTTCTAGTGGTATTTTCTCCTATATGCATTATATGGGATTGGCGTCAAGAAACTGCATTGGAATTTGCAGAAAATTAATGACACTAAATGCGATGCATATGTACGACATAGGCGCGGTATTTGAAATTATAGTCAAATTAAAAATGGTTATCCTTACAGTAGATTTGATTTTGTTATACTTTGTTAAGATTGCGTTGCAAAATATTTAAACAAAGATGTCTGTCCATTATCTGCCTGTTTATTACTAAGGTTCAAGTCCTTATTTCTGACGTCAAACTCTATACAAGCATACTTATATATTTTTAGGAACACTTCCTTTCCTAAGACATCTTCACGCCCATTGTTCATGTCATTATTGAAAATGCTTTCGAGAAAACACATTCCTATAAAACTCTATGTGTTTGGTAAAATAGTTGCTGGCAAATTCCAATACTCTTCCTTTGGTGATAGTTTAGAGAGAGAGTTTCATTATTACAACACTGGTTTTATAATCCCTACAACAGTACTGATATGAACAGTTAAAATGATTTTGAAATTTAATTTCAAGTTATTGAAAACTAAAGTCAGGATCTTTATTAATGTCACATGCAATATATATTTATTCACTTCCTTCATTTTTCTGTGGTCTTTTAAATCTTGTTTTACTGGCAGAATTCTCGGTATCATTAAATCGTTTAATAAGATTTTGTATTATCGTACAACTTCTCTTTATCACGTATGCTTCAGTCGCATAAGATTTTCCATCCTTGTGCTGATTTGTGATTTGTACTATCTTTTTATCACAGGCAATCCTTTTGTTTTATTTGATAACATTTTCTTTTCATTTTCAAATACAAAGTATTGTAATTTAAATAGATTAGTGAAAGTATAGCTCGCAATTTTTAAATAATTTCGGTTATATGCCCACTATATGAAAAATTGTGCAACGTACTGAGATGACGTGCAATTACCTTTTTTTACATATTTTTATTAGAAAATAAATACCATCGATATTCACTTTCTAAAATATTTGTTCATAGAATAATTTTTTAAAAGATATGTACTCGTATGCAGATTTACACAAATAACTATGTACATAGTGGTAAATTAGTTGACTGACCTAAATTTTAAATTCCCACTTTATGAATGTAATTTGAAGACACAAACAAAATAATAAGCAATCAAATAATTATAATGCAAATATTACTTGTTGCTGCTTATAAAACGTGACTTATTTTGGACCACGTGCCATGTTTAAATATTGAATGATTAAAACATGGGTTAATCCAATTATAATAATTTAATAAATAATAAACTCATATATATATACTATATACATTACCAGGTAATGCTTCACATATCACATTACGCAAAAGCTGTATAAACAAATATGACTAAAACAGTAACTTCCATCATTATTTTGAAATGCTTTGAAAGTAAGTAAACATTGCTCTCTTTTTACAATGCAATAAAACCTTTCAATTAACTTATCACTTATAACAAAAAATATTATAAATAATTGTGGTTTTGGCAAGCGTGTCATGATTCACACTAAAGCATATGAACATGAAAATAACAAAGAACATCAACTAAGTTGTTCATGGTAATAGCATTAATCACGTTTTAAAGCACTTAATGACTAATGTAAAGAACTTTGCAATAATCCACACGTGCAATCATCATCAATAATTAATGTATCTCATCACATTATCGTAATTAATTTTCTGATATGCAGCTGCGAAATGCATATTTAAATATATTTGTGCCGCGCTATAAACTTTATAAAAATTCTCGGAAACAATTTTGTTCTATAAATTAATTCAACCATTAGTAATCAAGTTTAGTATATATCCTTCTCCTTATTGGAATTTAATAAAACCTAGAAGAAAAGAACGTCTTATCCGCAAGTTCATGAACTATATTTGAATATACAAAGTAGTGTACAAATAAATATAAGAAATATAAATTTTCTTTTATTATATTCATAGCGAGCATAGCTAGACGCTATTCAGCTATTTAGAAAGTTATTGATTGAAATTCTTAGCTAGATGGATTGAGAGTCCTGTTTTATTTTTTCTCTTTTGAAAATATTTTCGTAATGGTTCCATTTTTAGTTAAACCGGAAGTCGTTACCAATTAATTTATTTTAAGTGGAAGGATGTACTTTTATTGCCTATCTGAATTCTACACCATACTCTAGGAAGATATACACCTAAATTCCACAACTTGACGGATCTTTTCAATTTTTTTGCAAATATTTGGTTTTACAATCTCTGGAGCTTTATTCTAAGGCTTCTAGTTTTTGCAAATCTTATACAGAGTGTTCAAAAGGTAGTACGATAATCTTAATACAAAGGGTACTAGGAAAGTTTTGCAATATGACGCAACAATGAATCGTAGGAACTTGCTTGTTGCTGCATGTGGAGACATGTTAAAATGTGCATAGTAGTCGCCGCGCCATGTCGATGGGCTCAGTTATTCATTAGCAGTGAGAGTGTAAAGTGCTCGCGATGGTATCGTGGTCATTTCGTGCGTGGTTTAAACACAGACCAGTGCTTCGAAGAAATGACTCTTGCACTAGGTGATGTTTGTCCACATCGCACAACGATATTCAGGTGCTATAGAGAATTCGAAAGGGAAAATTTAACTGTGGAGGATGCTGAGAGACTGGGAAGGCCACGAACGTCAGTTACGGAGGAGAACGTTACTACTGTAAGGAAAACGCTCGGCGAGAACAGACAAGTGACCTACCAACAGATAGAAGCTACTTCAGACCTAAATGCATCAGCAATTCGTTCGATTCTGCATGATCATTTGCACGCGAAGAAACTTTGTTCTCTCCTGGTGCCGCATCGACTGACTGAAGAGCAGATGATACGACATGTGACTTGGTGCCGGGAAATCCTAAAAAAATTAATAAGGGATAATCTCGGTATGTGAACAACATCGTGACAGGTGACGAGACTTGGCTGTACTATTACGATGTGCCGACCGAAGTTCAAAACAAAATTTTGGTCTTTGATGATTATCCTCATCATTGAAGACCCGCAGTTGTCAGAAAATCCCGATCTGTAAAGATGAAAATGATAGCTGTATTTTTCAAATCGAATGAAATTGTGGAATGTGTCGTTTTGGACACACAAAAGATAGTCACAGCTAAGTAGTATACTGAAGAATGCTTGCCCAAGATCATTGGATCTATGAAGAACCTCCGGCCAAAGTCAAGAATAGAGACCTGGTTCCTCCATTACAATAATGTTCCAGCTCACTGCGCCAAAACGTGCACCGAATATTTAACAACGACCGGACTTCTCGAGCACCCTCCCTACAGTCCAGATCTTGCTCCCTGCGACTTTGCACTGTTCCCGCATGTGAAAATTAAGCTAAAAGGGAGGCGATTTTCCAGTGATGAAGACCTTCTGCGGGCTTGGGACAACGAGTGTGCTTTCCTCCCTAATGATACTTGGCAGAACTGATTCAAAAATTGGTTTCGGGGAATGGAGAGGTGTATTGAGTGTAGAGGAAATTACTTTGAAAAAATTAAATAAACAAAGCTGTATTGCATTTTATTTTCCTAGTACCCTTTGTATATAGCTTTAATCTCTGTATGTATGCGTAGCTATTTAAATACATTGTGAATGCAATAAAGTAGTTATATCACTTTTTCCCTAAATTTTATCTGATTAATGTCTTGTATAAGTCTGGTATTTATTTTAAAAAAGATGAAGAGAGTGTAAAAGAAATAGTTGCCGATGGTGAATTGCAATTACAACAGGTTTGTGTACGAAGGATTATATTACAACATCGCTTTTCAATTTGTTTTTCATTATACCCGTGTATTAGTATAGCTCTAAGTAGATTTAAATCCGTGTAAATTGAAATAATATATGTATATACATTTACGTCAAAGTAACTTGTTCGTTTTTGAGGTATTACATTATATGTACGTGGATATATCGCTTACTTATTTGTATTAACGAGTATAATTGGCTTTATTTTATACTTATGCAAGATTTGAAAATAAGTTCTTCCAAAAACACTTCAGTGTGTGTAAATCCGGAAATCTAAAAGTTTTGCTGTTATCCAGTTTTCAGAATGAAATTATTCTGAAATATGGATATTATTTATTTTCAAAGAGATAAAAAATTTTCGAGACCTGAATCTACCAATCAATCCACTTACATAATTATGACTTTCACAATTCTACGAAAACATGTAAGAACAACTTCTCGTTATTAATATATTAGGTGTTATTAGTGATGATGTTCAATGAAAAAATTAAAAGTTTCTCTTCTTTAAATTTTAATATCGATTTGGTAATCCTTTTATTTTAAGTATTGAGTAGAATCGCCTATGAAATGAAGTTGTTTTAGCTAAAGTTAATCGAAAGTTTTCTGTTGTAAAAATCTACCATGTAACAATTTATAATAGTGCCACAAAGTTTGTTGAAGGGAATAGACGAATTCCGACATGTGATACTACATAAATCGTTCAAACGATAGAAATATAACCAATAATGAATTGACATTTTTGTGACAATGCTTACTAAAATATCAATCCCCTATCTTGAGAATGTTGAATCCGCAAGACAGGCAAAGCTTTTCTTCTATTATCCTTAGCTTTGAAATACTCGCTTTTCACTTATCGATGCTCTTATTATCCTACTTCAACGCTATTTTTGTTCACAGTTTCTAGATATTAAGTATCTTAAGTAGTTCTTAATTTGCACATAAATGAGTTAGTGGAAGTTCTCTGTCTTCTACTTTCTACGTTATTATTGGGTTAGCAACTAAGTACTTTCGGTTTTGTAGTATAAAATAAAACACTTTTTTTTAAACAAAGAATAGTTTTTAATCAATTATATATTTTCCATTTTGCTCAATGACCTTTTGCCATTTTTCTTTCAGCTGCGTGATTCCGCGCTCATAAAATTTCTGGTCCTTATCAGCAAAAAACTGAACCAGGTGCGAGTGAAGGTCATCGTCATTTGTGAAAGTTTTACCATTCAAAGAATTCTGCAAACTTCGAAATAAATGGTAATCAGATGGTGCTAGATCAGGGCTGTATGGGGGATGTGGCATCACTTCCCAGCCAAGCTCCAATAGTTTCCCACGAGTTGCCAAAGATGTGTGAGGTCTTGCATTATCTTGGTGGAAAACTACACCTTTCCGATTTGACAATTCTGGCCGTTTTTCTTTGATTGCTTCATCCAGTTTTATTAATTGTTGACAGTAAACATCAGAATTGATCGTTTGGTTCCTTGGAAGCAGCTCAAAAAACACAACACCTTTGTAATCCCACCAAACTGATAGCATGATCTTTTTTGGATGCAATTCAGCTTTGGATATGGTTTGAGCTGGTTTATCGTGTTTGCAGTAACTATGTTACTGTACAGGACCCATTTTTCATCATCAGTGATAATTCTTTTTAAGAAAGGGTCGGTTTCATTTCGTCTAAGGTGCATATCGCAAAAGTTGATTGTTTGTGTTAAATGAATTTCTTTCAATTAGTGAGGTACTCAAATATCAAGCTTCTTAACTAGCCCAAAACATTTTAAATGTTTTTCAATTGTTGTGTGCGATACATGTTTGACTTTGATTTGGTCATCTTCAACTTCAGTAGACCGACCAGAGCGTTGCTCATCTTTGAGGGAAAAATCTCCAGAACGGAATTTTTTATACCAATTCTGACACGTGCGCTCTGTTAAGCAATTAGCACCATAAACTTCACATATCCTTTTGTGAGCCGCAGCAGCTTTCTTTCCTTTACGGAAATAAAATAGTAAAATATGTCGAAAATGTTCGTTTCTGCACTTCATTTAAAATTAACCCACAACTAATAGCTTTAATAAAAACACGCACTACTAGCTTCTGAAGTTACGTCAATGTGACTAGTATCACGCGACAAAAGGTAAAGTACAGCATTAACATACGTTATACAAAAAATAAAGCAACGCTTTCTATCAGTAAAAACCGAAAGTACTTATATAGCAGGAAATATCACAGGGCATCGGTCAGTCAAATAAATAACATTTGCTTGCTGACATGCTTAATCTTACATAGTATTCCCTATATACAATCCATATAATCAAGAGATGACTAGAATTATATACAATTTAGAAATAATAAATTATATAGAGTGACCTAGAGCCCATGAGCATTCTATAAATCTATAATTTTGTGGACATAATTATAATTTTAGTAAGGATAATACTAGAAATAACAATAATGTCAGTTACAGTGTAGTAAGAGCTTACATACACACACACACATCCATTGTTGGGATTGTTGTTCAACACAGGATTGGAGAAAATCATAAGCGGCGGAATTAATTGGCAGGAAACATTAATAAATGGAGTCGCCAATCTTTAGCTTATGCTACGTTGAAAACAAGATACAAAAGGAAACTAAAGAATATTTTAAAACATTTAATAGTAGCGGCGGAGAAACTTGTTTTAAAGTTCAATGAGCAAAAGAATCAATATACGCAACTCAGGAATAGACACACTCTAGATAATTTAGGTAGCCTGGAAGTACAGATACAGATACAAGTAAAAGCTTTGAATAGAACAAACAGTTATATGTATCATATTTAGGAACGTTTATAGACAGATGGGAAGATGAAGTAGAGATAATGCTACGACCAACGAAAATCAGAATACATTGCTTTATTAATGTCAGACTTGAGTAATTAACAAAATTTTATAGAAAAAGATCGAAATATGAAAGTTATACGACCGAGACTATTACGGTGATTTTGATATTTTCAGCTCGTGGATGAAATAAAATCAGTTTATGGTAAAAACTTCTCATTAACACTTGTTAAATTTTCATCGCTAGAAGACGAATTTTCCATTAATCTTATTTCAATCTATCTGAAAACCAGGTGCGCAAAAATTCCAAAACTAGAATTGTAGATAGCTTGAAATGAAAGGTAACTTTTATAGTTGGAAGGCTATACTGATGATGTAATAAAAAACATCTTTGGATGTTTTGTTCTTTTATTGCTTCCCGGGCCGTCAATATAAAATTATGTGTCCGCGTAAGAAATAATTAGCAAAACAACAACAAAATTCTAAAAAATCCTCACTATGATCTCGCAGGCGAAAGAAATCTTTATGCTACAATTCCACACTATGGATTTAAGTGATGGATTCCATGAACCATTACAAATTCTTTCAAAAACTTTACCGGATTTATGTTAATATCCATCAATCATAGAGTACTATGTCTTGAACTAATTGTAAATTAATATCCCTTTCTCCAGCATCTGATACTTGTTAATAGGATTTGCGTGTTCACAAGACTCTTTTCTGAATTTGAAATCCTGGTATCAATTTCTAAGTTCTTAAAATAAAGGAAAGCTATTACGCAATACGTAGGTCATACAACAAATTTCTTGAAAAGATATTCTTTTTGCAGGTATACATGTGTCACCTGTAGCGTCAGAGTGATAGAGTTGTACATTTTATTCTCCTACATCTGATGCTTGAAAACAAAACTCACATATTCACAAGGCTTTTTTTTATTATTATTATATTATATATTTAAAATTTGGTTACTAATTTTTAAGTTACTAATATAAAAGGATGCTATATTTAATACATACGGCATATTATTACAAGTTTCTTGAAGAGATAAAACCTTTTTGTAGGTAGGTATACAATATCAGCTAACTTCAAATTTATAATTCGTGGAATCTCGTTCTGTATATAAATTAACGTAAACGCCGCTTGTGAAATTATCTTTTGTTTCTCCCCTAATACTTATGATATATATACATAATTTATCAAATTTTAAAACAGGAACTTTATTTAGTTCTAGATCTACGTTTTAAAGGAGACATTTTTATGTCATCCATTAATTGTCAACCTAACTGTAGACCTAATATATGTATATTTAAGCTGTGTTCCTTGAAGTGCATAAAAATGTGTCATAAAATTAATCCGGCATGTTTGTCCAAGACGCTAATCAGTTTGAAATATGCGCAACGAGTCAAACCATAGGCGTACATAATTCGCATAGAGATTAACAGTTAACCTCACATATCTATATGATGTAAATATAAAACAACCTGCATGCTGGTCTACTCTAATACCCTGTGTACACATACGTGAACACATATACTCACTCAGTCTTGGCGTCAGCTCAACAAAATAACATAATGTATCAAGTGTGTGTGCCTGTTGTGTGTGTCTACAATTTCCTGTTTTCTGATTCTCGAAATAGCTCTGTCGTACTGTCCACTGCACTTGGCTTTACAACCTTTTCTCGATTCCGTGGTCGGTAAACGGTTGTTTTTAAGTGTTTGTGCGTATTAAAGTCTCTTCTGGCTTCTGCCAGTCGCGCAAACTCCTTCGACACACCAATTTACAAGACTATGAAATCTAGTGGCATGAGACATGAATTTCAGTCGAGTTTAATTAAGGAGTATGATATTCATTTCAGTTCATTTGTTCCGACATGGAAAGTATAAGTATTCGTAACCGCGCGCTATGTTAGATGTTTTTATTAAAAGAAAATAATAAAAATGTTCACTAAAACGATAAAAACATACATACATTCCTTTTTCTGGTCCTAATTTGCTTTATCGAACTCAAGTTCACTTTTAGTTTAACGAAATTTAAATTTCTTAATGAAAACCTCCCTATGATGCTCATATACAAAAATAATCTTTTCTGAAATGATATGAATTTAATATTCAACC
This sequence comes from Dermolepida albohirtum, assembly GCA_031893035.1. Lineage (NCBI taxonomy): Eukaryota > Metazoa > Arthropoda > Insecta > Coleoptera > Scarabaeidae > Dermolepida > Dermolepida albohirtum. The sequence goes on along the minus strand of JAVIWB010005905.1, from coordinate 74,019 downwards.
TCAGTTTGATCTAATACTAATTCTAGTAAGTTGTCATGAGATTGTTGTTCTCTAATATTACTGTATAAAACCAAAAAATAAATGCCAATAATTACCAAAAGTATAATAAAGAACTATGACGACAATAACTTGTATCAGTGGGGTACTGATTGTTTGTTTAGATATAAGTTACTGACGGGGATTAATAGTACAGTATTGAAAAAATTAAAATTTTCACAAAACAATTCCAAATGGTTTGACAGTTATACATAAATGTCATATATGGAATATAGAGTACGAGTTCCATTATTATTGTTGTTATTATAAATATAAGCAAACTCAATGGTAACGAAATTTTACTTTTGCTTGCTTTAGTAATTTTGTCCATAATTTCAGTATTTATTGAGAATAATATGGAATTACGAAATGATCTAATTATATCAGACGATTATTTAAACTGACACTGCTATATTCATTTTTTTAACACTGAAGTTTAAAGAAACGTATATGAAAAGTAGGTTGGAGATGTCTTATTAGAAGCGTACGTATTCATTGTTAAACTCAATTACGAGAGTGAACTGGAAAACCCTTGCAATATAAATAAAGAAAAGGACTTTATAGTTTAAAATTGAGTTTATTTCTTAACATAATCCTCTGCTACTTTGATACACTTGGACTATCAGTGAAATATAAACATCCACAGCAGCTTTAGCACCATTATCAGATGAAAGTTTCTGACTACTCCTGCGATTTGGCCAGTAATCAAAAAAAATGTTTTGCATCCCAAATTACTGAAGCCATTACCTTTCCCGAACATGGAACATCCATCCTCTTCTTTGGGGGCAAGAATTATTGTGCCGCCATTGTTTAGATTATAGAATATAATAATAAATAAGTATCATTCGTGGTCACAAATCGGTCTATAAAATCTACTCTGTTTTTTCATAAACGCAACACTGAGTAGTCCCGGAATCCACATCATAGACAATTTCTTGATAGTCAACTTCTTCAAAATGAATGTTGCGCGTTCTTTAGAGATGTTTACAGGTTCTACTAACTTATTCAAGCGATAGTATTTTAACATCATGTCATAGTTTTTCAAGAATTTTCGGTGTAGTAGAAGATTTCGAACGTCCACTGCATAGTGCATCTTTAACGGTTATACGACAATATTTGAACTTACGAACCCATTTATCAACAATGAAAAATCAAGAAGTCGAGTTCTTTAGATCATCCTTCATTTCGCTATTTGTTATAATTTCCTATCTTACTATAGAAACAGTCCGACACTTAGCCATCTATCCATCATTCCAGAAGTTATTAAATGAAGCTCCGAATGAAATTTGCTTACTTATGAAGACTGTCGTAATGGAAGCTATAGATGCTTGCAGGTGCAGTAAAAGAACCAACAATTACAGCCCGATTCTCGATTTTTTTTCATTTTAACAAATGTATAAAATTTGATTACTTAAGACTCAGATGAAAATTTCCTGAATGTGCATTAATAAATGATTATTGACAGACTATATGATAACGGATTATACTTTAAGAAAATAAACTCTATTCATTACTCTGACTACCATCTATGAGCCACGCTGAGAATATTTTACTCCAACTTCGTCCAAAAATACTCTGGACTCTTGCACAAAGGGGTACGTTTTACGTTTTGCCTAAGAGTAAATCACGTTATACGAAACATGTATTATTAGACGAATTTATGCTAGTTCGAACATGTCTTTGAATTGTAACAGTTATCGCATATTACTAAAGAGATATGAGAAATACCATTTAATTACGAACAGACTGTTAATTAATTTGTTCCAAATAAAGTTTCTTGTAATAAAGGTAAGACAAAACAAAATACAGGTACCGAAATATTATTAATAGGTATCGTATACTTTATTATTTCCTCTTATATCCTTAAATATGTATATATAGTCATGTGCATGAAAATAGCAGTCCTAAATTAATATTTATAAATAACATTCACAAGGGACAATTCTGATGCAGCGATATTGAAGTTGCCGGTAAGGCTTTTCTAGTCACGCGCTGTTATTTGATTGTGTATTAAAATAGCAGTACTATAACTGGCAGCATTAAACGCAGATGTATAACATTCTGTCGGGTGCAGAATAATTCAATAATTTTTTAATCACCTATTTTCGGAAAAATAGGCCAGTTTTACTAGATTCACTTAATAGGGGCAGAAGCTACAAGTTTATACAAAATACGCTCTCATTTTCTGCGAAAATGATTCCAAACACTAAGAACTAGAGAAAATTAATAGAAAATCGTGGTGGGAAAAGGAAAACTAGCCTTAGAGAAGACAGAAACATTGTAATTGTAATTTCATAAGTTCAATTGCAATTAAGAGTGAGTTACACCTTTGCATAAGCACCTCTACTATTAGACGAAGATTGATTCAAGGAAAGTTGCGTGCAAGAAGGTCTAAAAAGGCACCGTTGTTACATAAAAGGCAAATACAAAATAGATGGTTTGCTCATGAAGACGTACAAAAGGACGAAAAAAGTGGTAGTAATGTAATGTGGTCCGATGAATCGAAAATAATTTTATTTAGTTCTGTACGAAGATCACCATTGACAGCCTTTGAACACTAGTACACCAAAAAGACGGTAAAATTGGGAGGTTCAAACATCATGCTGTAGGAGTGTTTTTCGTTGTATGCTTCACACGAGATAGTAGGCATAATGAATGCTGATGTCTAAGTGAACACATTACAAACTGTGGTTCTACCATGTACAGAGAAAGAAATGTCATTAAGATGGTTGTATACGCAGGATAACGATCCGAACCATGTTTCTTGTAAAGCAAAATGGTTTCGAGATAAAAGCCTTCGCGTTTTGGGTTGCCCGGCACAACCGCCAGACCTAAACCCCATTGAAATTTATGAGTGGAATTGAAAAAACTATATTTGCCCCTAAGCCGCAAAATATTGAGGATCTGTGAAGAATGTGCCAACAATTTCAGCAGAGACATGTAGGCAACAAGTGAACTCGTTGCTCCACAGATGTCAAGAAGTGCAACAAAATATTAAGCGTTTCAATCCAATTAACTAAGTAAGAATGACACTTTTATTGCCTCTTTGATAATAAGAAACCTATTTATTTATTATTAAAGTTATGTAACATGGTGCAATAAAGAGTCCAATAATCTTAAATTTCATTTATTTAATCCATAAATTGATATTTCAACAAATTTAAGACCACTGCTAATTTCATGCACATGACTGTATATTATTATTTTTATAAACCGTTAGTTTTTTAAACTGTTAGCTCTCTGTTTATATATAAAGAACATATAAGTGAATATATTTGGTTTTCTAAAAAAAAAATGAAAGGCTATGTGAAAATGTAAAAATTATTTTACCTAGAATACGGGATTGTATGTCACGTTGTATTGGTACAATTTTGCGTCGCATTATGCAAATTCACGTTATAGGAGAGCGTTATACGTGAGTCCCCTGTAGTTTGATAATGAAATATTAATTGATGCTCCTGGAATTATTTTGTAATATATAAATATAATTTAATTGTTCACTGACAATAATTGTTTCTGCCTGAAATTACTTGTGATTAGTAGGAGCTGGAAATATCGTGCTTTCATATTAAAATGCTACAAACACCGTATCATATTATATTCGGGTCTAGATACCGAATGCCGATCAAAATGTAAAGTGGTGGGGCGCGAGTCAGTCGAATCACAACAACGACTGACTACAGATTACAGATTAAGTAGTTGTTCGTGTCGCCTATAGTCAAATTAGTGATGGGGCTGCAGCTAGTACGATCAGCAGTCAGTTATAGTCGTGATTCAAATGACTCGCATCCCACCACTTTACATTCTGATCGGTATTCAGCAGCTAGACCCGAATATAATGTGGTACAGTTTTCGTAGCGAGGTAAAATGAATGCACGGTATATGTATCTATATTTATACATAAATGAGTGTGTATATATTTAAAATACTTTTTTTTTGATTGTTTAACATAATTTAATTCTATCCAATATCAAGCTCGATCTAATAAAAGTTTACTTTTATTTTTTAAGAGGAACGAATTTAATTTGAAGATAATTAACGAATTACTAGAAGTTATTCTTTTTCTAATTCAGTATAGATACTTTTGAATTTTTCTAATTTTAAATATTATTTTTTTAATTGAATTAACCAAAAACTAAAAAAATATACATTTAAGTTTTAAAATTCCAGAAAAAGCTGGAGGCGTAGTTTAAAGTTAAGGACCGATCACGTATAAGAAGCTCAACATTAATTGGTTCACACGTGCATTGTAGAATTAACTGGTCTGCTGGGATTGCAGTCTCCATGTTGTCGTCAGTTGATTGTTGCTCACCTTCACAAGACAGTGTATTAAAATGAGCACAGCGATAATAAATGCCATCCTCAGTAATTATATTTCTAAACGCAAGAAGACACTGCTGACGAAACATACCGTCAATTGCGTAAAATATACGGGCCTACTGCAAAGAGTGAAGGTAACGTGAGCCAATAGTGCAATGAGCTTAACGAACGCCGTTCTAATATTCATAATAAACGAAGTTACAATCTCGCTGAGTGTGTGCACGATATACTATATATGCTCGCGGTTGCTCACCAAAATAACAAAATGGTGTTTGAACTATCTAGAGCAACCATGAAATCGCAAGTCTATTACGAACCATTTTCTTAACTACACCGTGCCACTGAAAACAAAACACCAAGGAATGCTGAGCGCATCGGCCATACATACTACGAAAATTATTAAAAAATTTTGATGGAAGGTTTTTTCATTATGCCTCTTATAGTTTTGATTTTGCATCCAGTGACCAACGTTTCGTCCGAAATTTTAAAAGTTCTCTTGCATGTACATGTTTTGAGAAAAGCGGAGAATTAAAAATCTCAATATAAGACTGGCTGAAATCCCATACCACAGAATTTACTTCAGAAGGTTTGAAGAAGCTTGTTCCATAACATCAAAAGCATTTAGGACGACATGCTTGATTATTTAGATAAATAAAGTAAATATATAAATTTTTGAAACCATTAATAGATTTGTATTTTTTTACGATCGGCCCTTAATTTCGAATCACGCTTTGCATTTGGATTGCTGAAGTTACCTAAATAAAGTTTCTTCACATTATTTTGCAATTATACTGCTAATTATATAATATAACAAAATCTTTATCTAGATAACATACATACTTTACACTTTCAGGTTTGCAGAGGGACAAAACCATGGGATTTTCGTGTACAAAAGGAATCTTTACCCCAGCTGCATAATAAAGGTATTTCTATAATAATATAATTAGAATCTTTCGAAAATATTTCGCTTACTATAACATCGTTTGCTCATAATATATTTTTTTGTTGAAAATAAAATTAAAGTAAATACTTCTATGCATAATATTGTCAGCATTTTCGTTCCATATGTTATTAATATTAATGTATATATGTATATAATAAATACGGAACAATACACATAAGTTTTCCAGGTATATAAGCAAAAGTATACACTAGTCTGTATTCAGTAATAATAGCACTTACTTATCATATGTTCAATATTTAATTAGTTCTTACTTATAAAATTATCAAAAAGTAACAGTTTGAAGGTTTCTTCTTCCCAATAGCTGCCTTATTTTCAAAGTATAATTATTATATACAATGTTCAGAGAGTTATCACAAAAATATATTATAAAAAGGCCCAAAAATCATTTACATACAAAAAGTCTTATTACCTTGTACCACCTGCTGATGAATTGGAAATCGTTTTCATTAATTGCCAGCTTATTGAATTAAAAAGACACATTAAAAGTTAAGCTTACGTGTTCTAATATGCGATGCTCAAAGAAAAATTAGTTTTGCAACATGGTTCTACAAAAAAGACATCTAAATATGAAGAGTATGTACATATTGATTAAGCTGGCAAAAATTGCCTCTCAGTCACCACACGACGGGCCTTTTGGCACATCAACGTTTTTCTCATGGCGAATTTATTTTCTCCATGTCCAGCAAGACTTAAATACTTCCACTGAATTTTATTTTCTAGGACGTTTTCTTGTATTAACTGTATTAGTTACAAAGCATATTGTGGAAATGGAAACTTTATCAACAGCTTCATGTGGTGTCCTGCAAGTTTAGAAAAGAACTTGGCCTTTGCAATTGTTATCAATTTACAATAGCCTATTAAAACAATTTAAGACAAGAACTTTTTCTTTTTGAATTGACATTATATTTTAAACTTATTTGCTCGGTAAAGTTTATAATTTACCAACATTCATAGAAGGAATTTATTTCGCCCTTTACAATCATTTTCGGTTTTTTCAGAATAATTAGTGTATTGATTATCTCGATCATGATAAAATTTTATTATTTTTTGTCAATTCAAATCTGAAAGAAGACTATAGTGTACTTGCCATACTTTGTCATTTAGTTAGATAAATATAGTCTACATACTTATTCCAGATTTATTGAATATAAACCAACCTTGCTATATTTACAAACATTTCGGAGCCTTATGAAAAAAGACCATCATTTCGCATTGAGAATACTTAATTTTAATATATTTATTGGATGACAAAATGAGTAATAATCACAAACGATACCTTTTATTAAAAATTTGTCTAAGATACACTGTGACTAATATTTTTAACTAGGTCATCAAAATATGTAATCCTTTTGGAAGCGAAATTATGTATTTGCAACATATTCAGTACAACTCTAGACATAATGATAATGATATATTAGAGGGGTATGGGAATGAAGTGTTGTTTATTTACAAAGGTATCTTTATGTTCTACATCAATGGATTAACATTTGAGGTAAAGCAATTACTTGGGATGTCTTTTAAGTTTTGATTATGGGACATCACTATTAAAATTAACCACCACCTTCAGTTAACCTAAATCCAAGGTTTCAGTGCGATACGAGTAAAGCCCCGAGTAGGATAGGAGTCAGTCCATTTGAAGCAAAGATATTTTAGGAACGTACAGGGAGCGTACTTGGAGACCAATTCAAGGAAGCATATTCAAGGTTAGATAGAACATAAGAAATATACGGATAATATAGCATTGAGTGACTCAAAGTTACGCGTACTTCTAATTATAAAGCCTAAAGTTTTTAAACTGAAGTTAGTAATATTTTCAATATGAGAAGAAAAGGACAATTTAGAATCGATACCTTTAGACCGTGGTAAGAGGGAGGTAGGTGCTGAATTTCCTGCAAAAGGAAAGTACTCCACATTTACACTAATCATGTATGTATACATATGTATCTATTTGATCCTGCAAGAACTCACATTGACCAACCTGTGCCACTTGGTGGAAAAGCTTAAGATCATCGGCAAATAATAACTCGTGGCCTTAAACCTCGTTACAAAGACCATTCACGAAAACCAGAAAACAAATGTTCCAAGATCGGACCCTGAAGGCGTTATATTTGTGTGTATGTCTGTGCCGTTTATTTTTCTTTTGTGTTGTATAACATAATCGAATTGTTCGTTTCTAATCCAATGATTTAATTCCTGCTTTCTTTTCTTCAATTTTTCTAATATATATATATATATATATATATATATTTCATAAATATTTCACTCAATTTCTTCTTTAATATGTTACATATTACAGAGCTTCTTTCTTTATTGTAGTAACATTACCTTTCCTATAATTATTAATTATTTTTCTTCTAGGGTTTTTACATTTGCAATTCACTGTAACAGAAATTTTACTTTTTTAAATTCAAATAACTTTTCTCATGGTATATAACATCATCTTACTAAGTCATGTATATCTCACCAAATTTTAGCATTACATTTTTATCATTAGTTTCCAAACATTATAATGATCAATGCAAATCAGATTTAGTTTTTATTCGAAATTTTAATTTTCTTACATATTCTTTTCCTGTACATAATAACTTATGTATTCATATAAAATGAATATCATTGTCCCTATAATTTGCAGTTCTTCTTTATCTAAATTTTTCAAATGCTATTTCATTATAATGTAAAAACTTGAAAATCAAAATTAATTCATATATCTTATTAAAATTTGCTTGTAATTATAAATGTTATATAGACATACGTATGTATATAAGCTTATAAACGCTAGGAGAGATACATAGGTAGAGAACTAGCCAAGCGATTGATACGTATATTAACTGACGCTGTTGTATCTACCAAACTGCATTTGCTGAATTGAGTTAGCATTATGCAGATACTTATACTTGTATAACATTAGTGACGTAAAAAGGCATCATGATTGCCATATAAATTGTCCAGTCGTAATAAGTGTAAAAGTGGAAGTAATTACCTTTAATACTTGTGAATATAAAAAGTGTCGTCACTAAACGCTGCATTGCAATTTCTTTTATAAGAAAGTGTCATTTATTTTCGTAATTGTAAAATACTTCTTTACAAGCAATACAATTTTAATACTATAAGTGTGGACAATATCATATTTGACTTGGTTTTAACGTTGTTTAAAGTCATAGTAAAATTGTAAAAGAAAATAGAAATGGTTTGCGATCTTAAAGCGATATAATTTTATAGGTATAACGTGTCGCAGTTTTCGCGATATTTTTCTTCTGCAAATTATGGGATTTATGTACTTTGATATTTCTAAATGACCTGTTCATTTAAGAATTTGTAAATAACCGAATATCCTTATATAAAGTAACCAAGTTATCGATTCTATTTGTTCTGTTGGTATACAGATGTAATTAACTGCATTAGAATTAAATGTGTTAAATTAACAGACAGTTTTTCAATTGCGATTAAACAAGGGTTCCAGCAACAAATTTCACGTAACAAATTACTTTCTCCTGATAACGGACGTGTCAATTTAGTTTCATTTTGCATTGGCTTACGTCCTTTCACACACTCATCCTATGTCTTCGTTTTCGCACCCTGCAACCAGCAAATATCGGAAAAGGACGACACAATAGTGTTGCTTCGAATTGCAAACGTCGATGGATGCAAATTTCCCATGTCGGTTGTTGCTTAATCCCGAGCTTTAACTGTCAGTGGTACAGAGGTTGTCCGATATATCAGCTCCCCGACAGTTACCCGAACGTTAATTAGACCAGATTGTTTCCAATCAAATGCAAATTGGGTAATGCAGAGAATTTGCTCAGTCGTAAATTGAAATAATACCGTTGATTCGGTTGATAGAATTTAAATGAATATTATACTGTTATTACGTTATCGTTTCCTTTCTTAGCACATAATAGTAAAAACATACTATCGTTATTACAGAAAATCTATTTCAATACATGAGTGAAACAAACATTTAACTTTGTGTAATCAAAAATCAAATTCACTTCATTAAAAAGCAGCATTATTATTACTAATTTAAATGTTTGTATGAATATTTTATCACATAACTAAACATTATAACACAATTTTAAATCTAAATACTATCTCATGAATGTAATGTAAATATTATCAAGTTCTCTGTCTTAACTTCCTACACGCTCTTTCCATTGCACCAACATTACGAAAGAGGGACAGTAATCAGGGGAACAACATGGTTTGATTTGATTATTTCATAAGTTTTATTAACCAATAGATAGTTAAATAAACAAAAAGTGATGCGTATCGTAAATGAATATATAGTCAATCAAATCCCAGTATACTATACACTAAAAGAATACTATCACGGCTTTAAGGTTACCATATTTCATTAATTACTTGAAAATGATCACTAATGTGGACTGTATTTTTGTAAGAGAACCGAGAATATGCGAAGAAAACTTATTTTATAGTAAACATACTTACAACTGTAAACATTCTTTTCTTTACCTTTGCCATTCGAAATGGTTTCCATCGAAACATTTTTTATGAACGGTAATTAATATAGCTTCAGGTCGTGAAGGTCGTTAGATTGGATACTAAAAAATGAAAATACTGGTGAACAATTTTTAAAACAACTTCTGTTGAGCTAAATTTTTCAGCTATTTTACAGTTAAATAAGCAAGTTAATTTCAAAACTGTAGTTATGTTTTCTTCTAACATGTCAAGTTTTTTCTCTACAACTTTTACTAATGTGATTACTCTCTGAGCAAGGTGAGCGGTTCCACTAAAATTCAAAAATTGTGGGACGCGCTATCAGAGTTGGAGTAACAAGCAAGATTGGCCACAGATTGAACACTCCAGGAAAAGCAATAAGCGAAACTGTTTTCCTCAATATATAGGTTTCTTTAGTGAAGTGTGTTTCAGACAATTTCTTCACTTCAAATTTTTGAATTGAAATAATCCAACTGCACAGATAGATCAAAATAAGACTATATATATATATATGGACGTGATAGCGAAAACGACTCATTACTGTTTGTCGTTTTAAAACTAATGAACAGTGAAAAATCAATTTGTTATGTTTTTACTATATATATATATATATATATATATATACAACAACAAAAGAACTGAAATTGAGAATTTACAAAACGATTACATGACCAATAACACTATATACAAGTGATGTGTAGTCACTAGTAATTACTAATCAATCAAATTCGAGAGTATTGGAAAGAGAACACCAAATGGTTGAACAAGAAGTAACAGAATTGCAGAAACTATTTAAAGATTTTAATATAGTAGGGTTAGAGAAATTACTATGTTTGAAGGTGATTGGGTTGGGTTCGGGAAACTTAGCGAGGATAAGTACCGAACCAATCTTAAAGTTGTTGAAAAGTGAAATAGGAAGAAGAAAAGCGATGAGATGGTGGGCGAAAGCAGTCAAGGACATAGACTAGGATAGTTGTAAAAGAGAACTCAGTCAAGGGTGACAAAGTATGGAGAGAAATAGTGAAGAAAACCATAGGCCTACTAAGTCTTCAATGCTGTTGTACATGCATACATTTTAAAATCATATCTTCTCATGAGATTTATGCTTAGTTGTAAGAATGTAAAAGTACTTTTTATTTCATAAGCGAACCTATCTTAATTCTTTCGGAAACAATTTCTAATATTCGTATACGTTTCCTTGTTAATTTATATGTTATCATTTAAAAGTTATTGTATGATAGAATTCTAACGACAAAATTCACAATAGTTTTACCTGTCTTATTGTGACAGCTAGTTGTTTATTATGACTTCACTGAACATCTGCGTGCTGCTTATATATCGTTAGAAAACTTAACAACACTTGCGCAAATTTCTTAGTATATCTCTGTATCTAAATGCAGACACGCTGTAACTGATATAGACATGTGTGGTTTTCTAAGGTGATACCAGAAATATTTCTTTACATCTTTTTAAACAAACTGCTCTCGATATTACATTTGTTGAATTTTTACTTACAAGAAAACAATATTCAGAAATCTACAATAATAGATTCTCTTCATCCTCATTAAACTCTTTGGCCTACACTCAGCAATTAATGAACTTTTTCCTTCACTTATTTTACGAACAATTCAGAAAATTTAATTATATTTATATATTTACAAAACTAAACGCTTAAATATTCATTATGCATTTCATGCAAAAAAAGATCATCTATGAAACTCAATTTAAAAGTATAGTTCAGAAATATATTTGGTAGTTTTCTCAGATTTGAATAAAATTTGAAATTATCAAACTTTATATTTGAAAGTAATGTTAATAACATACCTTTGCGTTAAAGATATATAATAGAAGGGTAGCCGTTTATATTTCGGGAACTGGCAATACAGTACGTGTTGCCTCCGATCCGGATTGCATCGTGAAGTTTGTCATTTTTGACAATATATTTACCTTGACAGTTTTATTATCCGATCGCTATTTCTATTGTTGACAGTAACTTGAAAATTTTATGTCACCGAGGAAATGGAATTAACTCGCGAACATTTGCGTGCAATTATTTTTCATAACTTTCGGCGTGAATTATCTCAACAAGAATGCTTCGATGAGCTTAATTGCATAATTGATAATTATAATGAAAAATTATATAATAATTCAAAATTAATTATAGTAATGAGAAGGAAACGCATGTTACATAATTAATTGTGTTAATTTTATTTAATATTCATATACGAGGGTAACCGTTTACATTTCGGGAACCGGCAACACTGTAAGAGTTGGCTCCGATCTAATGATTGCATCATGGACTTTATCATTTTTGACAAAATATTTACCTTGATAGCTTTATTCTCCGGTAGCTATTTCTACTATTGAAAGTAACTTGAAAATTTTATGTCAGCCAAAAAATGGAATTAACTCGCTAACATTTTCGTGCAATTATTTTCCATGACTTTTGGCGTGGATTATCCCAACAAGAATGCATCGACGAGCTAAATTCTTTATATGGTGATGAAGCACCATCGACAACTACAGTCTATCGTTGGTATAGTGAATTCAATCTTGGACGGCTTTCTTTGGACTATGAATTTCGTGAAGGTTGTCCCATAAATGTTGTTGTGTCGGAAAACATTAATGCAGTGTCTGAATTGATAATGCAAGAATCTCTAGCTATTAGTAGCACCAGCAAGCATAAGATCGTGCATGAATATTTAGCTGTTAAGAAGCTATGTTCACGTTGGGTACTACATAATTTGACGACCGCTCAAAAAAGGACTCGCGTCGATTGGTGCAAAAAATACACAAAAAATACAATGCCTGTGCTTCAGAGAACATTTATGAAGTCGTCACAGGTGATGAATCTTAGATCTATACGTATGAGCCCGACAGTACACAGCAATAGACTGTGTAGGTATTCCAAGATGTGCCAAAACTAACAAAAGTTGTTCGCGTTCGAAGCACATCAAAACAAATGATCGCCTGTTTCTTTCGGAAAAACCGGTAACATTGCAACCGTGCCTTTAGAGGGTTGTAGAACGGTCAATTCCGAATGGTACACAACTATTTATTTTCCAAAAGTTTTTGTAAAAATAAGGAAAACAATCCTAAAACGACAGATCATCCTCCATGGCAATGTGAGCTCTCAGAGGTCGGTTCAAACAATTAAATATTTAACTGACCAAAACATTGAATTGACAAGCCATGCGCCGTACAGTCCTGATATAGCACCCTGTGATTTCTTCTTGTTCCCACACGTGAAGAATAAACTTCACGATCAACGATTTTCTACGCCGGAAGAGTCAGTTTAGGCATTCAAAGCTCATATTTTGGAGATACCGCCTTCACAGTGACAGCAATGCTTTTCGGATTGGTTTAAACGAATGCAAAAGTGCATTGATTTTCAACGAGAATATTTTGAAAAGCAATAAAACTATTTTCCAAAATAAAAAATTTTTTTTTGTTTGCTATTCCCGAAATACAAGCGGCTACCCTCGTATAAGTTCACTAATATTGCAAGATTACGTAAATTCTTCGATAGAAATGTTCACACAGATTTAAATCTTACTGCTGTTTGGTTAGAATTAAATGTACTTTTGGTGTGTATGTCTGTACAGGAAACGTTAGCAGAAAAGAATTGAAGGTCTTTAAAATCTATTATTATGTAAATAACTGATGATAAGAATAATATTTTCTGATTTTCTTTATATTTATTATATCATGCTTTCAGATATGTATATTTATTCCAATATTAATTCAAGAAGTAAAACAATACATTCATAAATTATGACTTAATTAAGAATATAAAAAAAATTTGAAAATGTTAGAAATAAATACCAAATAGCAAAAAATAATATATTACCTGTATGATTGTTGAAAGGAAATATAATTTATGTAAATGAATTAATTTCAATTATTATACAGACCACTGAAATATATGAGACTTCGAAAATTAAACTAATTAATACTGATTGTTATCGACAATAAAAGCAACCAATATCTATATTAAGAATATTGACACTACGACTAATATGCATAATGACATTCTGCATAAACTGACAGTATTTATTGTAAATGTAAAAAGAATTCATATAAAGAACGGTTTTCAACGAATTGATAAACTACGACAAGAGATATCAATTTAATTAAATTTTACACAAATAGAATACATAAGTTATGTATTATATCTATGCTGAGTTATGTAACATAACGCGACATGACAATATCTATAAAATAATACACAGGTATCTTTTAAAAATAATAATTAATAATTGGCCTATGGTAAAATACAAACCACGAATAGTTTTAGAAAATTTAGAGATTAAATTATATTACACTAAGTCACAAAAATACTCAGAAATATAACTAATTGACATTTTTGTACCTAACACCTCTGGATGGTAAATACCAAAGAAGTAGATAATCAAGACCATCATAAGCTAGTGACGAATCAAGACGATGTTAACTGTTTTCTTTGATATTCGAGGCATGATTCATTGGGAATTTGAATTGGTCAGACAGTAATTTTTGCGTTACAGCTTAAAGTTTTGAAGAATTTGAGAAAAAAACGTATGCGAGTTTGGAATTTGCTGAAAACGAATAGTTGCTTCTTCACAATGACGCGTCGTCGCTTTCTACGATGATTACTTATTACGACTACGAAAAGCATTCCCGTGCTCTCCGCCTACCAATCTTACTTTCTTACTTCGCTTAAACTGAATAAAGAAATCAAATCGTCTTAATACTAACTATATAATAAGAAACTTGATGTCAATTTACGTATAAAATTAACATGATTATAAATAATGTTAATATATACTATTGCCTTGTTAAGTAAAAATTATATTGCTTACACTGCTAATTAAAAGACCTTCACAAATACCACTAGACATACCGATTATTTAACTCTGACAGGGTTTGGGTATCATACATTCTTAATGTTCCAAAAGTAGGATAACATTAAATGTTAGTAGTGTCATATCTAGAAGTATCCAACTAATTAATTTTGATTATAATATTAATCACAGTGTATTTACCTGACTTACCACTGTTTACGACTTGAGTATAACTTTTGACTCCTCTACAATTTTTTGGATCGCAGTGATTCTTTTTGAACTGCTGCATCTATCTCTTGGATGTTTTATTTGAGCTTGCCGAGGATTCACTAACATCCTGGCTATTGCTCGAGTGCACAGCAAACTGGACCACCGACAGCTACTTGTGGAGCATACTAAAGGCAGATTTTTAAAATTCTTACCATTTAAAATAAACAATGTCTACCGACAGCATGGAATTTGCTCTAATAGTTTACTTGATAGACAACACTTTCATCTGGATGTGAAGAATTCAGTCCTAATTATTTATCAAAAGTTATTACTGCTTATATTAATTCACTAGTTTTATTGCCCTAAATGGGTTTCGTAATATCGCTGTATCTAACTAGATCTCCAGCATCATTTTCTTTCCAAAAGCAAAAACTAATATATATATATATATATATATATATATATATATATATATATATAGAAGTATATATAAAGTAATAAGCTTTTCACTATCTCGTAAACACTTTTTTATCTTTATTATTTCTTTGCGGTATAATTTAGGTTTACGTTACGATATATTTTTTATGCATTTGTACCAATAATTTGCTATTTATATGTATGTTGTACTATAATTGGTTGCATGACAGTTGGATATTAAGCAATATTATTATTATAATGGCGTAGATATTCCTCGCACTCAACCTAATGCCGGGAAACTTTTCACTTATCACATATACGAGTATCTGCGGGTGTGAGTTCATCCTGTACGCGGCTAGTGCTAAGGTGTTATTATCCATTACAAACCGGTAAATAAGTATAAGCTTTATGATGCTTTATGACGATGTTTTCGTACGAAGGAATATTAATATATAATATCTGTTTGCTTATGTTCACTCTTGTATTTTTCATTTTTCTATATTATATATGTGAATTGATGTAAATTATTATTATTAAATGCGAAAATTATTCAAAACGAACCTTGAGAGACTAATAACACTCAAATCATTCAAAGACATTACTTAAAACTTTTTTAAAAATGAAGTAATTAGAAAAATATCCTTTCAATAAGAAGAATTGTAGATATTGTGAATGACGAATGTGAAAAGATTTCAACACGATACTAATAATTTATAGTGATAAGTTTTGCAGACCTATGAAGTTGTAGTACAATATATCGGTTATAACTTGAGCATCTTTGAAGTGAATAGTTAATATACTCGAACGATCATTACTAAAAATTTGGAAATGATAAAGAAAAATTTATTTATCTGTAAGATAGCAAGAAACATATTTAAATTCACTTATTCGTTTACTTATGTTTGGACGCTATTTTTTTCTGATTTGTAGACTAATGCAACCAGCGTTTGACAAAAGCTTTCATAGAGATAACAAAAATAATTTTCGAAAATTAAATAAAAAATATTCCTTTGAGCTTCATTATAGCTGTTTTTTTTGGACTGGATTGAAATGAATATTCTTTAAAATTGGTAGAGATATTTCGATATTCTTCTCATTATGCTTTCTTCAATGCTTCCTGATTAGTTATGTAAATTCGGCGACTGACCAACATTGTAAAGTAACCATTTTTGTCAAACCGTAGCTGTATGTTTTAGACGTCGATCCTTCTGAAAGGTGTATTTGTCTTCTGACACTAATTGGTTTTCGTCTATGTAGATATTGTTTCAGAATATCCAAATGTAATCATTAACATTCTGAAGCGTTTTTTTGCAGAACGAATAACAATTAAAAATATTAAATTGCTTTTAAACGTAGTCTTAATAAACACTGCGAGTGATGGTATTACTTGTTTTATTATCCACATCTATAAATAAGTACTCATATAAATTCAATATTAATTGCGACGGCAAAGCATAAAAGACTGTAAGAAATATGTTACACGTCCGTAGAGTATGAAGAAAAGCATTTAATGCAAGCCAGTGGTTTGTTTGATTACGTGCCAACAGTCTTAATGCATAGTAGTATATTGCAGAAGATTATTCACAATGCTCCTTAACTTTATGAAATATGTGTGAATTTTCTCTCATTTATATACAT
This sequence comes from Dermolepida albohirtum, assembly GCA_031893035.1. Classification (NCBI taxonomy): domain Eukaryota; kingdom Metazoa; phylum Arthropoda; class Insecta; order Coleoptera; family Scarabaeidae; genus Dermolepida; species Dermolepida albohirtum. The sequence continues at coordinate 57,156 of JAVIWB010005905.1, read as the reverse complement.
ACATGATAGATTATTTTAAAAAAATATCTGGAGATATACCATAAATATTTTCTGAAAAAAGAACTCTATACCTTTAATAATTAAAGTAAATAAATGTCGTCTGCTTACCGGATGCTTATCTAAATATCACGGTAATATATTTCACAAGTTACATATACTTTGTATAAAATAAAATTTAAGTTAAATATATTCTATGCTAATGCGTTTTTCGTTTGCACTATTACTTATGCCTGATTCCTTACAATAATGTAATATGTGTACCAAATTGGTCTTTCACCTAATCTTTTAAGTAAACAGTATAGCTCAGATATTTCATTCAAAGACTACCTACCATTGTTTTAGTAGTCTAGTATCACTTGGATAGTAGGGTTTTTTATTAATTAATTGTAATAGCTACTAAAAATATTCTCAATAAATGTTTCCGGTGTATAAAGCATCAATGCCTTTGTATATGTTACGATTATAAAATGCACAAAAAACTCAGAAATTTTTTGTCACGTCGAAATTTGTTTCTTAGATAATTTCAAAATTGTGTGAGAGAGTTTGTACTGAGTTCTTTAATTTCCAGAAATTATAAAATTTTATACAGTAAAACAGTTGAAAAGATTTTGTAAAGAAACCAAATGTAAAAGCATTGTTAAGAAAAATATAATATAGAAGTCGATTTAATTAAATTTATTAATTATTAATTTTGGAAGCAAGTGTTAAACAAAGCTCTAATTTTGGGATTACATTTTTAACTAAGATTTAAAAATATTTTGACCATATTAATACAATTGATCTAATTAATTGCAATTAATTGTACTTTTTCAGAATAATAATGATAGTTATATCTAAATATTTTTATTTAGTGGGCTATAACATTATTGCTTACTTATTATAAGAATTTATTTCAACCTCTAAGTATCAAAAATACAATTTAAACAATTAACCTCTAAACTTTAAAAATATCGCCAATTGTTTCAGTTACTTCCAAAAAAATTGTATTTTTTACGCTTTTCAGATTTAATTAAAGATTTTCTTAATTTTTTTTCTCAAAAAAAGTATATTTGTACACATACACACACACACACACACACACACATGCAACACACACACACACACATTTTAGTATGTATGTATATTGTTTATCAAAACTTATTTTCTCTCTAATCTCTAATGTTTCATATAGATGTCACCACCGAATAAGGGATGCAGTGTGGTTCGCAGCGGAGGGTATTTTTTCAGATGAAAAAAAAATCACCCTCAGCCGAGATATACACCGCATCTTTTCGTCGTTTCGTTGGCTGTTTTCACGACTATACACACGGTGGCGCTACACTATAAAATTCTGGGCGCCAACATGTGTTCCCCTACTTTCTTTTCTATTCCCCTCACAATTTATAGCGGGATAGGCGTGGTTAAAAAAGAATTGCTAATTTTTTCAGTGGATCTGGTGGCTAGGCGGAGTTTAAAAAAGCGTGTAGGGCATTATGGAAGTGTCATGCGCCACGACGTCCAAGTATGCGCATGGCGGATGTTGGCGACGGCGTCCTCAGTATATTTCTGCACTTGATGGTTAGATCACCGTCCAGTACAAGTTACAAAGTTCTAAAGATACGATGGAGCGTCACAGGGACAGGTGCATTGGAGAGAACTATGAACCGGCAAAGGGAAAGATATTGAGGTATACTATTTTACACACTATAAAAATTCTAAAATTTTGAAATTAATTACTAGTTGTTTGTGACAATTATGTCGTTAATGTTACGTGATACGTTTGGCCAGTGTTATTTATATATACTATTGTTAAGTTTTTCACCAAATTTCTTACTATCTCTAATTTCTTTACAGATGATGTTTCTTCCCCTCCAAAAAAAAACGGTGTCTTACCCCCACCATTGGACATCTTGACGCGCAAGCCCGCGTTATACCGCGAACCACGACTCAAGACTCCACTAGTTTTACATGTCGCGGTTTAGTTCCTGGCGTGCTTTTGATGTCTGCGCTTCGCTTGTTGTTTCTACCTCTACAATTATATATCAGACACAATTCAAGAGGGGTTAACTTCATATCAGACATAAAATGAGCGCCCAAGATTGTAGTAGAGTTGCCAGTTGACGTAACACATCAGCGAAGTTTAAATCCACTCAGTGCTTTATTTAATTTTGTATATCTTAGCAGAGAAAGCAAACGCCGAAAATATTCCAAGTACATATAAAATTCAATGCTTTCCGAGAAAAAAATCAGGAAGTGCTTTCACGCACGTATCAGTGAATTATTGTGTGAATCTAGTGATAAATTGAGTGACTTGTTATTTTCGAAAATAAAAGTTCGTCACCAATGAAAAAATGAAGATTTCCAAAAGAAAGCGATTAAGTGTAAGTTTCTTTTATATATTTTTGCGGCATCTTCTCTTTTAAATGCTTAGCACGTGTCTACCTGTTCACAAATTTCTTTAGAGTTTCTTTTTTATGTTCCGACGGAAGATTCTTCCATTACCCATATAACACCTGTAATTAAATAATCCAAAAAATATCGTATATTGACCATTTTCCATGTCTACATAATTAACATGGTTTATTTTAATACATTTTGGAATTAATATACCGTCTTTAGGAAAATCGTTCCTCAGAATTCTCGAATTATGTTACTAAATATTATTTTGCAAAATATATTTCGAAATAAGAAAGTGTATATTTAATTTGCGATAACGTTATCTACTTCAGTATTAAACACGATTGCTTCCATAAAGTCGTTGTTCTTTACCTAGTATATATATATATATATATATATATATATATATATATATATATATATATATATATATATATATATATATATATATATATATATATATATATACACGCACACACACACATATATATATATATATTTTATTGCAGTTTGTATGTATTTAGGGTGCTTATAGTATCCGTATCCCTTTCTTTCTTTCTAAATCAAAAATTAATTCAATTTTTCTTGTTATTCTCTTCTTAACAAAAAAAGAAATATTTTTGAGAATTTTCTAAATATTGTAAATTAGGTACAGAATGTTCATAAAATTTAAGAATTTTTCGTAAAAATTAATAATCCGGTAGTTGCTCCTCGAATTATTCTTTTTGTTTATATAATTCTTGTGTACAATTTTGTCTTCTTTAATTACACCTGTTAATTCTTTACAGTTTTGGGTATTAATGAATATTTCAATTTATTATTCTCTTACTGTTTGAGACTTAAATACATTAATCTACTTGTCATAAAAAATATTCTGCTTTGATACACTCATGTATATAATAAATCATCAATTTTCCTCATTATATTATGGGTAAAATATAAAAACAGCAGGAAACTTATTCGATACGCATTTCAACAAAGAAGGGTTGCTTTTTATCTGCAAATCTGTACAGTTACTTTAAAGTTATGAGGAAGATAATTTAAAATACAAATTTTCCCAGCTAACCCTTCACATATGCATCATTACCTGCTTCGTAGTGTTACATGTCTGTAAACCTTTTATTTTGGTAGCTCCATATGTATGAATCTATTAAGCACCTGGATTATAAGATTCGATGATTTATAGTGTATATTTGCATAATGTCCTAGTTTTTGTTAGCATTTTTTTCGTACAAGAATATTTTATGCTGGATTAAACCCTTTAAAACAGATACCAGGTAGTTATTTGTATAAATTTGTTTTGTCTATAATGCTAATTCTCGAGAATGTTATCTTGTGTATTGTACATGTATATATTTATTCTTGTGTTCTCAAAGAATTTTTAATTTTATAAACTAATTTTTGTACTTTAGTTTTTCTAAAATATGTACTTATTTTATAATTTTTTTGCCGTATTCTTTAGAAAATAAGAAAAAATTCAGTTGAATACTAATCCTTTATTTGATACACTTACATTTAAGTTTCTTTGATTTTAATCTAAGCTTATATTGTTCATATTTGTAAGACTATGTTTCATTTTTATACAATAGTGAAAAGCTCTAAAAATGTCTGACTAGATATATATTTATTCGAGCGTTGTTATATTTTTAATTGTTTATGTAGCTTTAAATTACTCCATATCATTATGTAGGTGTATTTATGTTCCTAAATTTGCCAGTCATTATTCTCACTTTTACTACGTATTGTTGTCTTGTCTATTAAACCGTATCTAGATCATTTCTAATACCTACGATACGATCTTTGATAGCTCTATTTATAATTACACATCAAGAAATTTAGCGAACTAAAAAAATATTGAGATTCACATGGTCTTCGTTTATTTTTTTTAAACTTAAGCTTTGTTACCACTTATTGTTCTTGTATCTATATCTAACTGTATCACACTTGTTTTAGTCAAAATTGATATTGTTTTAAATTGTCAGTGATCATTTTCCAAGATAAAACCAGAAAGAGAAAACGTTTAATAATATTATAATAAATTATACTTTTATAATAAATGAATTATGTTTTTAGAGCAATAATTTGTGATGCTACAATTTTAATTTTTCTAGTAACGCATTCTTAAATGTTAGGATACACTACTATTGCCAATATCTAAAAACTCGGCAAACCCTAACCTTTAGCAGGTGGCATTTTTCTCATCATAAAGGAATAACAGATCCCTTTTCACACTTCCACTCCTCAATTACATTCAGTGTGTAACAATTGAATAATTTAATAACACCCCGTGACTAAAGAAAACGTTTTCCATCTTCGGAGTACATCTAGATTCCCATTAGTAATACCCAATTATTTTTAATTAATGGCATGCGATCGCAGCGAGATTTTTTTTACTATAATTACCACTTAATAAATTATTTTACTAATTACACTTACGAATATGTATGTACATGTGTTAGCCAAAAAGGTTAAATTCCCATTTAATGTTATGGAAAATATTAGTAGTTAGTTAAATCGCAGATTAAAGAGATTATTATAACTCGATTATATACGAGTCATGTTTGCTTAAGAAATTTAATACAGGACATAGTTTAGTCAGGATGATTATAATGATTTAGTGTATAATATGTTATGGATTTAATATTTCATTAGTTGTCAAATTAAAATCCTCCAGGCATAAATAATCAACACTAAAGAGAATATTGTCCTGTGCGACGTTTGGGTTATATGCTTAATACATAATAATTAAATATGAACTAATTTAATAAATGAATATAAATTTTCAATTTATGTAGTATTGATTTGAAAATTTCAAAATTTTGCACCTGCAGGAACTAGCGTATAAAGAATTAAATTGTTTTATATTAACTTTATGTGAATTAACAATTGTCTACATTAGTATCGCTACTTCCATGATAATATTTCAGTAATATATGCGTTTTTAAAATATTTATTTATATATTTCTGCTTATATTTGTAAATTTATGTTGATATAACTTTATGGAAACAGTATTTTCCTTTTCTTGTTTCTATCTAAATTTGAAGAACCGAGAACGAATGAATAACTTCTATTTGGCTAGAATCTGACTAACAAAATATATAATGTAATAGGCGTAGCGTTCAAATTCTTGACAATAGCATTTAAACTGCCTTTGGTAATTATCTAAGGGCCAAAATCGTTGTTAAATTTTTAATTATACTCTCCATTTGCAACATACTTGTTTTTAAGAATACTGAATATATATTCACTATTCTCAAAAACAAATATGTGGACTCCGTTAACCTTTGCAAAGAATTTAATTATTTTAATCGCGTTTAATAACGTATTCTTATACAAAATGGAGTAAACAGTATGGTATAAACGAATATGTACAAACGTCATGTCTTATTTAATAATTACAAAAAATATATAAATGCTTTTACTTATTGTATTAATAAATTAAGGGTATCCGAAGAATCTTTACTTTCCCTTGTACATCTTTTTGTTCACGACTAACGTATCGAATATTATTAAAAATATGAATTATTGTATTATTGTGGAGTAACAATAAACAATGATTTAAAAATTGACTCCGCCTTTATTGATATGCCTTAAATTATTAAAATATGGACATTTCGCATTACATTACAATTGGTCTTATTTAATAATAAACATTTTCAATTTAAAATGTTAAACAAATTAATAATTTACTACAATGAATTAATAATTTTTATAATTAAAGTGTATTTTCGGTACAATATTTTATATTTAATGACGTTGCATTATTATGAACCTTACAATTTTTAACCAATACTGTACCTTGTATGTTAGGTATGGTAAAGCGTGTAACAAAACGTAAATATATTTATATTTTTACATCTATTAAGTAAATGATGCAAACAAATTCCGATGCAGATTTCACCAAGTTTGTAATCACGAAAATATGTACAATCAAGCTAAAAATTTATCTGAGACCTTGAAATTTAAATAGCGTTTATTACTAGATAAGTATAAGAAATATATGTTTAACACTTTACAATATTTTTAATATTGTTTTTGTTTACTAATAGAAAGAAATTAAACGTGCTGCTCTATATTGTTTTAAGTCTTGAGATTTTGAATGTCATTGGATATATTTAACTTACTTTCTTTTGTACAAATTGAAATAGTTACGACAGGAAAGTGTACATGGTTCTTTAATGTAGTTTTTCATATAATAACCAAACATTTAACATAAATTGAATGCATATTAAGCAGTTAACTATATTTGACGAGTATACGCCTTAATTGAAAATTCTGTTCGGTGCGTTCGATGTGTTTGGGCGTTCCATTAAATAAAAAAACTATTAACCATTTCAACTATCTGTATTATAAATTGTTAATATATTGTTATATAAGTATCTAATTGTTCAATTTACTTAATCGATTGATTTAATATACTACGATCGTTTAAATTTCCTTGATAATTTGTTCAAGATACTTATTATGAGCAACTCAGAGATTTGTGAAAGGGTCTGCTATCCGACAAGAACTAAATTAATTTTGGAGTGGAATTGATACACCAATCAAGTTCCTCGGCGATATATGATAAATATCTTATAGAAATTTAAAATTTTAGCAAAAGAAATAAAAATCTCTTTTATTCATATATTTTCTCAATATCATCCATAAAATTACAATGATTAGTGACTTCGTCAATTTTTTGATAAAAACGTATTTATAGCAATGCAAGTGTCACATAAAGTATTTGGTTTAATACTGGTGGAGTTAAGTATTTTCAGTGTATATACCAATAAATTAATATTTGGCATATCAGTTCTTCAGCATGACGTGGACGTTGTATGCTTGAATTCATATACATTACATTAAAATAAAACCACGAACAAGGGGAATTGTGGGTAATATGAAGTTCAACAAATGGAAACTTCAAAAATTGGTTTACAAACTACATCTGTAAATTTGCAAACCCCACAATTTGGAAAATACTTTCCAAACCTTGTGTTGTAAAAAGCAAATCTACTCCAGCCACCGTTCAAAGAATTTCATTAAAATCACGATATTGTATTTTAGGTGCCATTCTCTGTGATATACAGTTTCGAAAAAATACTGCATTAAAACAATATTTTTTTTGTAAATTTGAAATTTATATTAACAATAATTAAATATTACTCTTTAAGTAGGGAATAATAATGTAATTCTTCCTTATTTTGCTATAATTTCTTTGTAAAATATATTATAGGTGGCTTGTGTTTGACGTGTATACTTGTGGTACCTTGATTTTAATTAACCGCCCCATGAGAGATTTTCGAAACTAAATTCCGCAATTAACAATTATGCGCGTACAACATACTTCATTAAATATATATATATATATATATATATATATATATATATATATATATATATATATATATATATATGTTGAAAAAAAAGCGTCAAAAATTTATTGAAACAAATATGTTGTACAACTACTTCAGTATAAAAAATTTGCATATCAATTTCGCTAACCTATCATTTTCTCTGTGAAAATAATTGTGTGCGTCAAATGTTCTGGAGTAAATAATACATTTTCCTGTTCGTATACGGAACCGGTTCATGACAGGAATAAATAACACTTATGAACTGCAATTAAATCGCTGACTATAATTTAAATTAAAATTGCATTTTGTACTTTTTCACAAATGATGACCAGCTTTAAAGAAGAGATACAAAGATTAAAGCTAACTTATCTCTACAATTTCCATTACATGTTTACTACTTAAAAATACACAGTTTTTAAATAATAATAAGCATATATCATCCCTTCTTAAGATTAAGAAATTAATTCGCACTTCGCATTTTCAGATCTATTTTTAACAAACGCTAGATTTTGTTTTGTAGATGACACTGTAGATACCTTCCAGATTCATAGGAAGCTAGTAATGCATCTACAAGCGAAAATCTGCTTCGCAAATATTGTTTCCGTAAAGTAGACATAAGAGCCTGTCTCTAACACTTGGTTAAAAGTTGAGTTTAGAAAATATATGCAAAACACGGATAATTTTTCGGGCATGATCATTTATTTCACACAATTTGTTAACATTGGGAGACTGCATAAATTTACATAACATAACAACATATATCGCTCCTTAACAATATATTCAAAACTAATTTCCTTTCCCTTAAATCAAATATTAGCAAAGGCCTAATGTATATTTGAATAACGATATATTCTGGGTCGTGCCGAAATTTTTATGGGGAAAGGATAGAAAGAGTATAAAGAAGTACAAATAAAAAATAAATAAATTAATCTAATTATAACATTTTCAGCGAATTTTATTTTTTGAAATGGTTTCGATTAATGTAATTAATTGATTTGTACAAATATTACCAGCCTTTTATTATAACTAATCAGTTTTATATCGCGAAATATATATGATGTAATTTCCATTACTAAATTATTGTCGCCTAGCGAACACTGAAAATAATTAATTGTTGAATTTTTATTGCCATATATTAATTATGAAAGAATGTCTGTTTCAAACATGTGTGTTTGAAACACATGCAGTTTTCCATTTGCATAGTACTTCTGAGGAATTTACAATCTTTTACATTGAGTTATCCGCTTATTACATTAACAGATATATAATTTCAAAGTTCCATTTACTCTAATGATTATTTAGAAACGTTATGATGAAGTAAAAATAAGTAAAGTGCTAGAAGTAGAGTGCAAATCATGAATAGAGACCTCTTTTAAGGTAACATATTTTAAATATATAACTTTATTATATTAATATGAAGCTGTAAAATGCCTCCATTTAAAGTTTGCTGATCCCCATTTGATGTATATTATATATGTATATTAAACGAAATTAACCAGACGTCGGAAACAAGAGTCACTTATTTTGGGATTCAAAAATTAATATAATATAGATTAATAAGTATGGTTTTTATAGTGAATTTCATAGGATTGATTTTTGTACATAGTTTTCTTGCTACGACTTTTTGGCTACTACTACTGTTACATAAACTGCGATAGATAAATTTTTCCGTTATAGCTTCTCTTAATTGTAGCATTCATATCATACTTTATAAAGTATTAAATAGCGTTAAACACAAATTCAAAATATAAATAAAATATTCATGTATAAAGAGAACATTTTGGAATTATAAAGACAATTGAGTGAACGTAGTCGTACAAAAAGTGCATGATATAAATAGATATGCGGTTAAATAACGTGGAAAAGATGTACTGCTTTATTTAAACGTCATAGACTTTAGCAGACAACATTATACTTCTAAAAAAATAATAGTAACACTATATTAAATACTATATATATATATATATATATATATATATATATATATATATATATATATATATATATATATATATATATATATACATAGTTCGATAACAAATTCTGTTACAGAGAATATTAGCAATAACAAAAAAGAAAAAGCAAGTGTTAATCTTTCTGGTCATTTATCGATAGCTACACGTATAACATTTATATCTACTTCGACATCAGATTTTATTACGGATTTCTTTAAACTGCACAAATATCTGTGAGTAATGGAGCAAATGTTCTTTTTTAAAACGGACCATTTTGTATAATCAAGAGGATTTAATTTAATTTTACAAAATCGGGTATCTTTCTAACCAACCATGAGTATCTGCTTTATGAGTAGGTGCTGAAACCTGCTGGAATATCCACGGCTCATTGTTAAACATTGTTTGTGTTAATGGTTTAACGAGATATTCAAGAGCTGTTTCTTGATACAATTTTGTATTTTAACATTCTTTTCATAAGAATGGTCGTGCGTAATTGCATACCATGAAACTGACGTAGGATGGTGACCCTTTCAAATACGGGAAAAATTTCACCATTGCTGCTGTGAATATATATCCTTTATATCATATTGTTGATTTTAGTATTCCTCAGTATTCAAATTTTTTTCATCTGAAAACACGCAAAGATTTTAAATGAACAGAAATAAGGTATCACGGTATCATTTTTTTAAAGGATACTTTGGATACTTCAATTTACAGGGCTCTTAGTTTTTACTTTCTAGTGGAGTTACGACGAATTCGAACTTTTATTGTTTTGACAAGTACTAGAGCTGTTACACAGGGTAGCCGGACAAATGTTTTACGGTCAATATAGAAGACTTCATTATACCTTTCAATAGTACTATACACAAATTGGCGATTACTTCACAGATTTTGTAGCAGTCTAAAAATCACACTAGGAGTACGTCCACATTTATGTAAAACAGTTACCCCTATTCTATTTTCTTTCGTGCGCCACTACATAATTATTCTTTACTTTAACGAAGAGGGCTTATTTTCTTTAATATTTTACAACTTGTCAAGCAATATAACAACTGGGTACTGTACTGCTCAGGTAGAAATAATCAAATGTTGATTGGTACATGGTTTTTTTTTTAAATATAAACATCTTGAACAAACGAGATGTGTTGTCAATTAAATATGAACTTATTTGGGGCAGAGATAAATTTAAAATTGAAGAAAAGTTGGATTAAAGTAAATTTAATAATTCATTCGAGTTACTGATATTAATGAATACTATACTTTGTAACAATGCTTGAAATGAATGTATAAATTGTTCAAAATATTATACAGTAATTACTTATTTCATTTTTTTTTCTTAAGTATTTGAGACGATATTATCACAGTAAATGAAGGCATTAAAGATTAATATAAACGATACTTAACTGCAACTGTATAATACTAAAGTCTATGTATTAGAAACTATAAAATACAAACCAGAAAAATATTCTTATATATTATTTACGGTAGTTATTGAAATATCTTTAGCATTTTCAATACTATAGCCTATATTCTAATACATTTTATGCCTGCTACAAAACAAATTTCCTTTGTCAAGTTATTTAATATGTAGTTTTCCTATTTTACTTACATTCTTTAAAATTTAATTAAAAATTTCAAAAATATCTTTCAAATTGAAATTTTTGTAATTATATCTTAACGCAATGCCTTTTTCTCTTAAACAAATTCATCTTATACTATTTGCACCACGTGAATAGTTACAATTTTAGATTTATGAACAAAGTGTATGTATGTAACGTCACGAACAATAAATTGTAAATCAGTTAGTCGTTACTTTAACTTTGGTACATTAAATTTACTGGCCTCATTAAAACATTTAGTCCTACATGTATATAAATAAATTGATTAGCTTTACGTATCCAGCATAAAAAAGATAAGGTAATCTAATCGTGTAACTGACCTTAAAATATATATGTTTCCAGATATGAATTGTAGCACTACAAATTGCCAAAAGTCGTTCTAAATTGAAACTGTATTATTATATGATTTTAATCATTCTTGTATCAAAGTAAAATTATTTGTTCCTTAGTTTACTCATAGGAAACTTAAAGTCAAAATTTCGATATTCATACTTTTGGTTGCTTTTCTCTTTGGAATTGTAATTACTCCATGTCAACTAAAAAGTATTATATTTTTTTCATTTATCTCTCGCTATTCATCTTATCATTCATTTCTAATTTTTATCATTTTTCACATCTTAAGTATTTTTACCTCAGTCATTAGAAAGCTTATTATCAACATTTTTCATCCTTTGCGGCATTTGCCTTTGTTAGCTTATGCAAAATTTCTTCTCTTGTGATTATCTACCGCTTCTTTTCGTATAGAAACTACTAATGATTTAGTTTTATCTTTTTCGATTCTTGAAACAACGTCATTATTGTAAATAAAAACGATTTTCAACTTCAACAGAGATAGAGAAGAACCAACGTACTTTTTCGTTGCCTAACCTTATTTTTAGATGGCTTCCTATACATTTGCTAGAAGAAAGAAAGCTCAAGATACATTTACATTTTATCAAATTTTTTTTAAATGAATATTGTAACATTTTGTAAATAGGTTTATAATTTAACGTTTGATCATGGATTTGTCTCTCTTCTCCTTAGCATATGATTTTTATTGTTAAATATATCGGCTGGCATTGTAGCTATTCTAGCAATATGAAAAGTATGGACCTAAACATTATTGCGTTAGGAACATGCGTACATTGACACTAATGGCAAAAGCATGTTCTAAAATGTACAATATTCTAGGCTAAAAAATGTAGATATCCGTGTGAGTTCCTATTACTTTGAAAGGCCAGTCGTGGACATTGAAAATAAGTCATTACTTAGCATTTTTTTGTATAGGCAGTTACATAAATACTGTTTATATAAGTTTGTTCTTTCTTCAATTCTTAACAAAAAAATTTAATGTTATCTTTAATGCATTTATTTCAAATAAGAGGAATTTAATCTTCTTCTTTTTACTAGCACTACATTGGCATTTGATTGAGTACCGACCGAGCTCAAAATTATGATACTAGGCATCCTATAGCAGCTATTTTAACTTTAACTCTGACGAAGCATATAAAGGTGTTCCACAGAATAAACACACGAAATAAATTAACTTAGAAAAGACTAGAAACGTTGTAATTGCCAATTTAACTATAAACTAAGTTTTCTAGTTTAGATATTCTTCAAGAGCATTTCTATAAATGTACAACTGCTTCCTCTAGTCCTCTTTTTACTCTAGTATATGATTATTGTTATTATTTTTTGTGGATGTATTTATTTTATTGAGGGTTCTTACTTTGATCATATTTATTCTCTCCATTCCAATTATTGTATATTTTTAATTACTTTTAATTGTAAGTTGACTACTTATAAAAATGTTTCAACATTACCAAAGTATAATATCCTGTCTAGATGATAGGAAACTTTTTTAATTTTTTTTTTTCTTAAATTTAATTAATTTATGTTTATGAACACTTAAGTTGAAAGAAAATAATATGGAACTATTTATTACTTCGTTAATTAATTATCTTAAACTGCTTGCAAGATTGTTTTGCCTTAACCAATTTTTGCTGACTCACTGGGTTCAGTTCTAGTTGAGTGGACTTCAGTTTTTAATTTCGTTTATCGATAAATTAATGATTACTGAATATTGTGAATCTCTTCGTTCTGAACGAACATATTTCACTATCTACTTCTTAGTAATGCATTATTATATTTACAGCCCTATTTCTATAATTAATTTTTGAAATTGGAAATAATATAATATATAGAAATAAAATAATGAGAAACACATTGCATTTACGTGTGCACAGTACATTTGCGCTTATACTTAAAAGTACTAGTAATAATAGTAAACCAACTTTTATTTTTCTAATACAGTTATCCATAAGGTATATAATAATCAATAATTTACAAAGAACGTAATAAAATTGAATAACACAATTTTGACAGAAAGTATGCGTGAGTTTATATAAGTACATTAGTTGTAGTAGTCGTAGCTTTTATAAATAATACCTAAATAATATAGTTTAATTTTATGGATATTTTACCTAAATGTGAAATCTGCTTTTGCGAAATTAATTTTAAGGCCAATAATCTCTGTTACATATGGTGGCTTCAATTACATTATCTCTATTTATTACCGGTAATTTTAATATAAAGTTTTTGATATGTAATAATATTTACAAAATAATACTATTTTTTATTTATTATTATACTAAATATAGTGATTCTTTAAAGTAGTTTTATAGTTGCCACCTGTTGTGTCACAGATATATCTAATTTGATGTAAAATGTTACCCCCTAACTGCAACACCCACACGAACTTTGCGTTTTATATTTACAAAAGCAGTAAAGATGACCAAATGTTGAACGGTTATGCTAACATAATCTTCCCTAATATTTCTACCAAGTTTCCCAATTGTGTAATATGTTCTGAAAAACGAGTTCTTCATGAGCAGAAAAAGAAGTTATGCATAATTACGAGATTTAAAGGCCTTTCAGAGAAATTGAACAATTATCAAAAAATAAACGAGCATGGATTTATTGAACCATTTGTGCTTCTCGAAAAACTTCGTCTGTAAGTTAATTATCTGTAGCTAAATAACAAATTAGCAACTCATTTCACTATTTTTATTTGTTTTGTGATGAAATGTGTTCTAACACCACAATAAATATTTTATTTACAAAAAATTTTGATGTAATCCAATTCCTTACATGCGATTGACCGTTTCTGCTGTCCTGTTCCACAACTTACAATATCTCAATTACATCCCTCAGATTTGTTCAGGATTTATCAAAAGGCCGGGTAGCCTCTGAGATATTCTGGGCTAATTTTTTCCAGCCAAAAAAAGTGCTTAAAACCGACAATTAAAACTATAACGTAACATACTACAGAAGCTCTTATGAATTGGAATATTCAGTATAGTTAATGCAAAAACGTTTCCGGCATTTTCGACAATATTCCCATATATATATGGGAATATATATATATATATATATATATATATATATATATATATATATATATATATATATATATATATATAGTCTCTTGGTATTAAACTTGGGCCATAAATATAAATATAATTATCAGTGGCATTATAATGTATGTGGTCTTAGCTTACCTAGGGATTGCACAATTAATTTTGTATTGCAACAATTTATATAAACAAATTTATTTATTCTAATCGATAGAAAATATATTGTAGCATGTACAAGTATTTCAGTCTCGTTTTTTTAAGATTAAAATTCGAGCTATTTCTGATGCAAAAGAGACGAGAAACAATTCTGTTGTTTCTTCCTAGTTGTCTGTTTTTATCGAAATTTCTTCATTTGTCTTTATATGGTTTCTTTTAAACACTTCTATTTTTCAATTATTATATTGTGTTTGGTAAACTTACTTTCCATGACCTCATTCATAATCTCCGTCTCTCCCAATAAACCGTCCAAATAATTCGTATTCCCTTTATTGTTATGCTATCGTAATTGTCTTAAGATTCTGTAATATATTTATATATTATATATATTATCTTCATTTGATATGATATATTGCATATTGTATTAGAACAATACTTACTTATATTGTTTCTCGTAAAAACCATCTCAAGAAGTATCAGCATATTCCAATAATCTAAAGTTCAAAATAGATTTTGTATTATTGTTGCTAAAATGGATATTGCAATATGCTTTATAATTCCAAACCTTCCTCAAAATAGTTCTAATTTCCGAGGTTAAAATATTTGATAAATAACATAAACATGTATCTTATTATCTGTTAATGTTAAAAAGTAATTTGTGGGTTAGAACAAAACTTGTATCCTGACTGATCAAGGGAAATGAAAGTTTGTGGTACGTGTATTTAAATGTTTTAGGATTCGGTATAAATAAGTACAGCTTGTCTCGAATCAAACTGTTTTTTTGTCAGTCCACTGTACGTGTGATTAAGGCCCTTCAACTTTTTTTATATCACTAATGATATTAGTTGAAGAGGTTAGTTAGTAACGATTATTTCCATGATGTTTACTGGCAGTATTTTTTTATAATCTTTATAGTCTTGAAGTAAAAATATTAAACTGTGTTAACCAAGGTGTTATTAAAAGGAAATGCTATCTTTTCAGCTTAATTGTTTATATGTTATTTATAAACGTTTATATTTCTTGCATATGTCACTTTATTAATTGATTCTATTTAAATATTGAATAATATAATAAAATATATAAGAAAATAAATTTTTATATTTAAAAAAATATTCCTTTTAAAACTACCAAAATTTTTATGTCTAAAAGAGGTTTTACTTAAGTTTGAAGATATGTTACTTCATATTTTATTGTCTGAACGTGCAACTAAAAAGAGCACATTATATAAAGTTTGCTACCTACTAACAAATTACATACAAAAATTTCTTTGCTAAAAGAAATGAGGTTTTCAATTCATTGAGTACTAAAAATCTAAATATAGTCCAGTTCACATGCACATAAATTATTTATATGACCAAAGGTGTACTAAACTATATATAGATTACCATATAATACTTCGCCTAGTGTTTTTAACTGCATTGTAATTAAAATAAAATTCAAGTACATTTCAATACAGACTACGCATAATTGTTAGAAAAAGGTGAATGCGTTCATA
Source organism: Dermolepida albohirtum (assembly GCA_031893035.1). Classification (NCBI taxonomy): domain Eukaryota; kingdom Metazoa; phylum Arthropoda; class Insecta; order Coleoptera; family Scarabaeidae; genus Dermolepida; species Dermolepida albohirtum. Next base: position 40,820 of record JAVIWB010005905.1, on the reverse strand, counting down.
AATAGGGCTTATGATTCTTTTGCGCTGCTCGAACCAATTAACGGATATTTAGATTATCATCCGAAGAATAAGGTGACTACTCTATTCCTTTCTTCCAACTTTGTCAATCCAATTGCTAGATGGGGACGAGTATTAGTGTTCATAAAAGTAAATTCTATTACTGACGCTGCATAAGGAATAATGGTAAATTTCAGAAACTTATCCAAATACTTTTGTGAGAGCTCCTTTTTAGATGAAATAAAGGTCCCCGTGCCTTCCAGCACTTATCTCTACATGTATTACACCGCCACCCTCTTATTGAGGTCTTTCCCGGACAAATTGTCATTTTCACGCCAAATCAAATACGACTATTATCTGCCTGCAAAGGAAACCTGGATTCGGTACTAAAGAATATTCGATCCCATTCATTATGACCGCCATTAATATACTCATTTGCTCACTTTCTGAGTTCTTTGCTGTACTCTGCAGTAATGAAGATATACACAAATGATTTCTTGTTGTTTGTCTTACAGTGACTGTAGCAAACTCATTTCATGTCTAGATTGCATTTCTACGAGTAAATTGACTCTATTATGTTTATACTTTTATATTTACCCATGGCCCTCCAAATTTCAGAAGATTCTCCAAATTGCAAATCTTCAATAATAACCACATAGATGAATTTTTGAGGCACGTTTTTATATACTGCCGTGACAGTAGTCTTAACACAGTTTGAGACTCGCCCCTGCATTAGTTTTCTTATTTAATAATGATGAAATTAATTGATAGAAATATTTGGAGGTGATATAACTAGTATTATATCTTATTATGAATTGTATAGAATATCTTTTATTTTGAACAGTAGATTTGTTGGTTATCATTATTAGTATTTAATAATACGTTGTAAACGCAACGTTTTATTAAAACTTTTCATATTCGTATGTACTACGCAGTATATGCATTTGAAACTTACCCGTTTAAAATGTTATGTTCTAAAGAATAATGATTGCAATTAAATATGCCTCACTAAGTGAATGAAAAAAATTAGGTATTCGTTAATTTGCCTAAAATATTTTTAATATATTCTAATTGTTACGCACTGAATACTATTGCTCAAGTTATTAAATTTGGTTTTAAATTATAAGAAATTACCTAAATTTTTTGTAATATAAATAAAATAATAATGAACGTATATGTAAATAGTAGATATTAATGTTTCCGAAGTATTTTCTTCAAAATGCAAGCACATATGACGAGAAGTTTTTTTGCTAAAATGTGCTGATTTATCCTCAAATTCCTTTGCGAAAAAATGTTGCGAAATCCTCGTCCTTAAGTCTAATTTTTTCGATTTTTGCAAATACTGCAAATACTGTAAAACTTGCAAAGCTATGATTATAAGAAAGCATATTTATTGTTTTTAAATTCGATAATATCATTCTACACAAGGCTTCGTAGACTCTGGAATAAAACAATGTATCCATATCTTATCACAAGTAAACAGATATAAACTTATTTGAATTGCATTTTTCGTATCAAAACAAGCCGAATGTTCTAAACTAATTGGCCACTTTACTAAGCGTTAAATTCTGTAACTGGAGCAGATCGCTTTAAAATTTTTGTATTTATGAAAAATGTTTGCATTTTAGATGATTTATTTTCAGAACTAGCGGCAAGATCTTTTACAAATTGCACTAGACGCTACATTTTTATTTGCAAAGCAATAAAACAATGTTTTATGAGAGAGAGAGAGATATAGTCCAGTCCTTTTGTCATTTTTAAGACGCCTAAACAAGAACATTTGTCAACTATAAAGTAAAGCTTTTTAATTATCCAATATCATTATCATTATTTAAAACAATGCCAGGATGTATGTGGTAACAGCGATTGACAGATATTTATCTAGCGAAGTCAATGGTTCGAATCTCTATCTTCGAGCGTCGCAATTCTTAAAAAAATCATTTATCGTCGGTAGGTGGTCAGAACTTTTCACAGTATCCTTCAGGAGATATAATCAATACTTCTTCCTTTCTTATAGAAGGAAGGGGTTGGTAACAAAGCTTTGGATCATTTTGCACACATGTCTTGGCAGGTCGAAAAGACTTATAACTAACGTTGAACAAATCTCCAGTTTCGCACTGGCGTACAGCCTCATCGGGAGGATTGAATAGGTGCAATTGTATATATATATTCTAACGTAGGGAAACAATTTAGAAATTTATTTACATCCTTCGCAGTTGACAATCTACCTTTGCGTCACTAACATGATGCAAATCATCGGCAGTACTTGTACACGCTCGCCTCTCATTTGTTCCTGTGGTTGGTAACCCGGAGGATTATTCAATCTTGTTTATGACTCAGCTGAGCACTCATCACAAAAAAAGACACTGGTATTTTGTGAAATAATTTTAGGAAATACTTTAAAGAAGAATAATTTTTTAATTAAATAATTTTGTTTGTGGGTATTTTTAAAATTTCAGTAAATCGACTACTTCGTATTGAAGTGTTGTCATTTACTATTCTTTTAGGATTGCTTTTTTGCCAAAGTTTCTACAATAAACAGAGCTAAATTTTAAGACATAAGATGAATATTTAATAATAATATACGGCTTCACGCCATTAAATTAGGACCACATGTAATTACCACTGCCACTCTCTGTTTCCAATCTACCGCAAAGGACCGTATATAATTAACTTTTACACGAATTGCGTACAATAATTTTGTACGCATTTCTATATTTAATTAATAACATAAAAACATCCACACACATAAGAATATCGCATCGAAAATTTCTTTAGAAAATAACCTTTCTTAAATGTTTGAAATGTTTACCATAAAATTCAAATATATTACCATTACAGTCTATTTTGTGTTTTTGGCGTCCGATGAAAAATTGATATATGTATGTATATGTATGCATTCGTCCCTCGATCCTTTTAAAGGGTTATGGGAATATTTACATACAGTCTTTCTTTAATGAAATATTTGAGTATTTCCCCACAATACGAAAGGATTGAAAGGGTAAAAAGGAATGTAAAGGTGCTGGTAAAAAATACAGGTAGCACACAAAGAATATCATTTGAATTTAAACACGCTCGACCTTATCTTTATATGAACATACATGCATATAGAGAGCAATATAAAACTGACTGTCAGTTGTGTAGAATATGTCTGGTCGACAAAACGTGTTGTAGTGACTCAGTTGTTTTCAAATACAAAGTTCTAACAAAATGTAAGTTAAATATTCTTAAATTAATAAGTCACATTTGGTTCTTTATCAATCTTGATTTTCAATTTTGTCAATTTTTTATTTTACTACGAAGCATTATCAAAGTTTCGGAAAATAAAAAATTTAATTTAATCAAATTCTTAATAAGAAGTTTTATCAGAAATTGTGAAAGATGCATCATACATTTTCTGATAGTAATTTTATTACTATTCTATCAAAGATTATGCACGATTAAAACTTATATTTTTATGTGATAGTAACTGATTTTTGTTTATTGAGAATTATTGATAATAAATTTAACAAATTAGCGCAAGTAAAGATTTAATTTTTTTAAATAATTTGAAGTAAATATGTGGATGTTATGATCAGATAGGAATGTCATGCCTTCGAAAAGTATTCTTGGATAAATTATAAATATTCAGTGGTCCGAAGAATTTACTATAAATATTTAGTTATTAAAAATTAAAAAATTCCAGTAGGGATAATGATATTTTACAAAAAATATTCTTTAATAATAAAAATATAAATCTTGTTAAATTAATTTATTATAAAAATAAGTTTTTTCTAATGTTAAAGTTATAATAATTACATTAAATAAATAGCTTCTAAATAAAATAATGTAAATAATCTTTATTCGATATTTCGAGAAATAACTTCTTTTTTCAAAACAGCCTGCATTTTATAAGGCATAGAGTAATTAATGTCTCCCAAATGGTAAAGCGAACTTGACTTATTAAAGTTTTTGCCCACAACTATTGTCAAATTTGATGATTTAAAATTTGAAGACGAATCTTTAAGCTACCTCCACATCACATTACATCAGTCAATATTATTATTTTGGACCCAACATTTTATTATTCTCACCGTGCGGTTGTTATCATATACACAAAACCAACGAATAGCATTTCGTTCTCAACATACGACAATATAACATCATTTAATTCAATAATAAGAAGAAGAAGTCAGTCAATTAGAGATAAATGTATGTAGAATGTGTAAAACAAGCCTAAAAGTATGACAGTGTACTAACAAGCAAGAAAAATTTAAAAATTCTTGCAGCGAGTAAAAACAATTCAGAAGTAATAGGTCTTTTAAGCGTTTCTTGAACTGACCAAAATTGTTAATTTCTTTAATATACTTTGGAATTTTATTGTACACATTTACACAAAATTCGAAAATAGTGACTTTCCCAAGAATGTTTCAATATGTGCCAAATATCTCAGATTATCGTTGAATTAAGTGTAACTATATTATTTCAAAATTTTTTTTATTATATTTTTGATCAACATGTAGTCCCAAAAAATTTTTGCTTTTTGATATACTATTTTTGTAAAAAAATACATAAACTAGGTCTTATTTTTTATTAAAAATATTCTGATTCTCCACAACCATTCACTTATTTCTTTCTGCGCTCTTCTATTCCAATTTTTCCGAAGTATCTCCAGCTACAACCACACACATTTGAGCATAATACACAGCCGCATTCATAATCTATTTCACTTAACGTCTTATATTATGACATTAAGCTTCGACCTTCATAATTCAGCAGTTTTGTACATATTTGCAGTAGCATACCTATTATATAACAATATTATTACTACATAATTTTATTTTGGTTTCGTCGCTTCAAAATTCCGTCATTTATAAGATGGTTAATTTTTTGTTTTTGCCTTTTCGCGAAGCTATATCTTCAACGAAATTCTTCGTCTGTTAATCTTGAAATCTGAAATCTAATTCTTTAACAAGTTTACTAAAGACAAAAATATTTTTTATTGTTCGAGCCATAATCCTATTCTTTATATCTCTATATCTTGTCGTCATACTACATTTAATAGTTGGATACATTTTAACTAATCGTACATACAAGGACACTTAGAATAAATCGATAAATTTCCAGCTAACACGTATTTTGGAAGATTATATTGTTTGAATAAATAGTAACTTCTACGACTCATTAATTGATAAAATGTATTATGAAAATGTCTCTACTATACTTTTGATTATGAGTTATATTATTACTATTCTTTAAATAGCTGATTTGTGCAATTAAAGATTAGTCTTTTTCTGAAATAACTGTCGTTTTTGACCATGATATAAATTCAAATTCAGGAAATTACCTTGAGTATAATCAATTCTCCTTCTCTTTTAATTGCAGTATCTGTAGTAGTCAATAGTAAATCTTAACTACAACAGGTTTAATTTAGAAAAGTTTATTATATATTGCTATTATTTTGCATATTAATGTATAATTATAAATTATTACTTTAAGAAAATACTACTCTATATCACCTGAAGTATATAAGCATTCATTATTACACAAATTAAAATGCAAAATTAATCAGTTTTTACGCATTTGTAATATTTTAAATAAATTATTTGTTCAATTACTAATTATTGCTTTATTTTGAGACTTACGCAATAAATTAAAATTTTTAACCGACTATTTTAAATAGTAAACGTTACTGCCATAGATTCTTCTCCCAACCGAAATTTCTTTCCAGTAAAGAAAAACTGCATTAAGGGTTAGGCCTATCAAAAAAGGTGAGTACAGCACAATCTGAAACCTGAATCGATACAATTTTTTCGCGAACAATTTGGCTAGAGAATTGACGGTGAGTTTTGTTAAAAGGGTATTTTTCTATGGTCATTCCAGGTCATTTTTCAGATTTTGTTTGCTCAATTTGCCTAACAGAGCGGCATTGTACAGTCCGTTAACGATTTCTCCCTCTTCGAGTCGCAAAAAACCATAGCCATTACCTTACCTGCCGTTGGCAAAGTTTTGATTTTTTTCGGGAATGTAACCAAGTTTTCTTCGCAGTTCAAATTGCTGTTTGAATTTAGGAACATGTGTATTAAGCCCAATTTCATCGATTGTACCAAATTTTCGCAAAAAATCGGTTTATTTCTTGTTAAATAGATTCAAATTATCGCTTCATGTTATCATTCTTTCGCATTTTTGATTACAATTAAAGATTTTCCACATCCACTTTGTTGACACCTCGGACATATCCAATTCTACCTTTAAAATGTGATCTATTCAACCAATATATTTAGTCGATATGCTCCCCATGCAAGCCTAGCTATTTTCTTGATGTCAGTTGTTCAGTTCTTCAAAATAATATTTATGTTACTTATCATTTCCGGAGTTGTAATTTTTGATCGTTCTGGTCGCACATTATTGTCAGTGCATATTTCACAATGTATTAATTGCACAACTCAGCGGCAAATTGTGGTTTCCGAACCGACATTATTACCCACAGTTTATTGCACATCAACCAAATTTCAGAAATATTAGTCGTTTGACAAATAACAACATTGTATTGCACTACGAATTGCAAATTTATGAATTTTAGAATTTACAACTTATACATTTTAGTCACACTGATGTATCTTTCAAACTAAAAGTACGATATTAACGAAATTTTATCTGCCACCATCAAAAAGATGGCAATGCTATGTTATTCCGAAAGATGCTACTAATATCCAAATTATTTTTCTGTATGTTTTTAGTTACTTATTGATATTTAGTTATTGGAAAATGTGGTAACATAAAATGTCTTTCCATAGATAGAAATAAATTATTTTTCCTCACTTCAAAATATACTTTGATGTAAAAAATTGCTATACAGATTCATCGAAAGTATTAAGATAATAGTACTGGTTCTCGTATGTACATATACACGCAGATAATTAACTTTAAATATATATATTTACAAAGAAATTGGATATAAAGTAGTTGTATAGTATGTGTAAAGATAATGCTTAATAATTTAAGGAAGTATGTAGTTAATTTTTAAGTTTAAACGGCCATCAAAAAACGGTACATATTTGATCAGGTATTAACATAAAATTCTACTTTGACTAAATAAAGGTCTTATAGTAATAATAATAATTTGTTTATAAAATTTTATAGTTTAAGTTATTTTGATAGCATGCATTTTTACTTAATTATTGTATGTTATTTTAACGTAACATGTAGTAGTACTGTAGTATAGTAGTAACTATGAGTAAATGTAAAACATGGATTTTATAAGTACTTATAGAATTTATGCAAAATAATTGAACTTTAAAGTTAAATAAAAATCTCTAGATCGAGTTCATATTATCATCCGCTTCTACAGAAAATTGCTAACGAGGTAATATTGAAATTATGTTCATAGACGTTCTGTGAAATTAATCTATTTTCCATAAAATTATATTTCTGTTATGCTATTCGAAACACAATCGTATTAAATTTCTATTTCATGATATCTTTTAACATATTTCTAACAATAAATCACTTAAAGGAACGTCGTTAAACGGATATAACATTTAACACATTGAGTAGCGTGCGACGTAACTTTTTTAAAATTTTGACATCGTGAGACCAAAATGATTCCATAAAAACGATCCTATTAAGTAATCTGTAAGTGCAAATTCCTTAAAAATAATAAATATTTGTAAGTATACTTATTATATTGAAGATTGATTGAATTTACTTTTGTAATTTTCTTTTTGAGATTATCCACCGGTGTTCGTGAAAAGGAACACGATTTTAAAAACAAAATACTAACTTCAAAAATTCAGTATTTGTAATTTGATATATGCACACATTATATGGTTATGTGTAATTTTTATCTTTAAAACCATAAGATGTAGCAAATAAATTACGTGCATAAAAAACACTGTAAGACAAAGTCTCTTGCAAATGTTATATACATGTATATTTACAGCTTGTACCATTAGTCTACATTTTTTTCGGTACTGGGATTAAATTATTAAACCTAAGTTTTCTTCTTTATCAGTTCTTTTCTTCTACAAATAATCTAGCTTTCCATGAATGTGCGCCACATTATTTGACCTTTCTTTATCTTTATCCTTTCATTTTAATTAGGGCTCTTTATTACTGAAATTTTGGTTAATACTTTTTACGAAAGATTAGTGATATTCTCTTAGCTCTTCTTTTGTATTTTATTACTAGGCGTATAATTTTTTATGCTTCACACTTGGCTAAGGTCAAAACGTTATATATTATAGTTTCATGGTAAAATACGTTTTTCTATCTACCCCTTACTGAACATATGCCACATTTATACAAAAAGTTAGTATAAAAGTTGTTTAATAAATGGTTATTTTCGCTCTTCTAAACTTTTTTTTAATTTAGTTGTTACTGTATCTTTTTCACTCCCTTTCTCTTCTATTACTCTATGCTGCATTCCTTGTTAGTTAGCAGAATCAAGTCAAGCTTATACAGGTTGATTCAAATAGGTGGACACGATTTCAATGAGACATGTTTTATGATCTATTTGTAGCATTTAAAATTTGCAAATTACATTTGATTATACAAACATTAAAGTTTATTGATATTCAATATGCCTCCTTCGGCTACACAAATAACATCTAGACGGTAGCTGATCTCATTCTATACTCGATGAAGAATGTATTTCGTCACTGAGTTCATCGCGGCTGTGATACGGTTTCTTAGTTCATTCAAATTTGTGGGAATAAGTGGTATGTTTTCCCTACAGAGAAAAATTGCAAAGTGTGACATCAGCCTCGATGGCCCGAACTGAAACGCCATGTCTTCATTCCGCTTAGAATATTATGTTGCATAGTTGTCATCTTACTTACAACTAACGCCACTGCGCGGTGCTGGAATGCTCTAGCGGTAGTTTTAAACTTCATCTTTTTCTAAATGTAAGTGACAAAATGCAAATATAGCTTATAGTTATAGTGCGGGAAATGTACCCAATTGAAATTGTGTTCGTCCTTTTGAATCATACTGCAATTACAATGTGGCACTTGAATGTATGAGTCTTCTTCCAATAACTACTCGTTTCGAAATAGCTCAGATTTGAAATGTTTATCATATTAACTTTTTTTTGCTAATATTTAAGTAAAATCTGGTTAAAGACTTGTTCAAATAATAGAATTATCCCAATATATCACTAAAATTTCTCTCCATTGTGCCCTTTTGATTTATAATTCATTATTGTCTTAAGATATTTCTGGTTTTTCCAGTATTCTATGGCAATACTGATAAATCAAAAAGATACAATATGTTGTGCCTTAATATACCTTAAAAATTATTTTTATAATGAACGATGAACGATCGTGTGCGTTCTCAAGAAGTAGATATTAGCATTGGAGCAGTAAGCCCTTTAGCTCAAAGACTTTTAAAGAAGAATGAATTCAGTCATCCATACGAAGATATTAGAGCTTGTCAGTTTCTACCCTAGCAAATATGAAGTACATCGAGACTAAATGCTTCAATAGTATGTTGGCTAAGGAATTAAAGTTTTTTAGTTACGAATTGTGAACATAATTTAAATTATAATCCCCGTGGATAAATATTGATAATCATCAAAGTTTTTCCCACGAAGGATACGAAATGTTGAAAAACATCTTTCAGAGGATTGTTAGCTCAATTATATTTCAGAAATTTATAGTTCTAAGGCAAGATTAATTAGGGTATTAGAGAAATATAATCGTAGTTTGTAGGGCAGCTATAATTGAAAAAAATGAGTAGGAAAAAATATGAACTATTTTATAGTAGATTTGTTGGTACATGTTGTATATTCTCCAGAATGTAAAGCTGTCATGTGATTCTACAATATTTTTTACTCGCGATGAATTTTTAAAAATATAATATAAAATAGTCTTTTCCATTTTTTCCTTAACATCGTTTCTTCAGTTCTGTGAATCGGTTGATGCATTCTAAATAATTTGTGCTGAAAAATTATACACATATGAAGTCCTCAATCTTCCTTCAAGAGCGGTGCAATTAAGGCTGTAGCTACTGAAATAAAACAAAAGTGGTTCAAAAAGTGGCTTGTGTCGTTTAACTATTAGATAGAAACTCTATAAATATAAAATAAGAAAATAAATAATAAGTAAATAACTAAATAAAATAATAAAAATAAAATTTTTTAGATATGATTTACTAACACTTCTAGATTAATCCCTTTTGAGATGTCTATCAGGGAGTACATAAAAATATAATTAAAGTGTAAACTAATTTTTGAATGCATTATAATATTGTGCAGTTGATAAATACTTTTCTAAAGAATTTCGAAGTATATAATATTTAAGTACATGTATATTTAAATGTCGGTTCGAATTCTTATCGTCTCACTTTAATAGTGATCTTTTTAAATAGATTATGCAAAGAAAGCTTGCATTTCTTATAATTTATAGATCAATTATATATAATTAATTTGATTCGCATGTGTTTCAGTACAAGATGATGAAAATTATAATAAACATGAGCGTGCATAACATGCAACACAATCATATTAATGTTTTTCGTTAAACGTTGGTTATTTTATAATTATCTGAAATCACTGGTAACACTTATTAACGTATAACAGTACGACAGCGAGGAAATATTCCATACACTTATTGCGGGTTTTAATAGTTTAATGGCGCCAATTATGGTGCAAGAAGTTCGGTTCATCGGGGTAAATCGCAGGTAGTAGTTTGCTTCGGAGGATGCAATCACATTCTCGTGACTAAGCTATCATAAATTTGTCTTGTCCATCGTTTAGACAGAACAACAGTAGCAATAATAACGATTTATGTTCATTTCTTATGCCATTTACAATTAAACCTCGTCTATGCATTGAATTTACAAATACTACTTTCTTAAAGGAGCGCTTCTTAACATGCAAAATTGTTAAAACTCGAAATACATAATGTTTATTATTTCCATCAGATTCTTCCAAAAATTTCGTAGCGAAGTTTTCAAAAAAATTTTAGCAAATTAAAAAAGTGTAATATACAAAATAAATTACTTACTTTCTATTACTAGTTATTGTACTATCAAACCGTTTAATAATGACTCAGTGTTGAATCTAGTTGCGGATAGTAACAAATAAAGTAGTGGTATAATAACATAGTATGTATTTTATATCTTTTATGTAATAAAAATGGATTACCATAAAGTAACAGTCAACAACATCATTTACTTAAGAAGAATTATTAACACAATTAGTCCATAAGCATCATTGCATCAAGAATAATGATGTTTACGAGGGAGCGTTTTTATATTCGCGGAATGGGGACAAGGGATGGAAATAAAAAAACCAAATTATTTTTCTTTTTCAATATATTCACCTGCAAGACGGATACATTTTTCACATCTTTCAATTAATTTATTTATACCCTCATAAAAAAATGATTTCTCTTTATCTGCAAAATACGCCGAAACTGCCTCCTTGACTTCATCATCGGCAGTAAATTTTTTACCCCGCAGCTCTTTTTTCATTTTCGGAAACAGGTAATAATCACTCAGGGCCAGGTCTGGGCTGTAGGGTGGGTGATTCACAATTTCGAAGCCCACCTTATGCAGGGCAGCTAATGCAACGCGGCTCTTGTGGACGGGCGCGTTGTCGTGCAAAAGCAGAACACCTTTTGTCAATTTTCCCCGTCTTTTCTCTTTAATGGCTTCCTTTAGTCGCTCTAATATTGAAGCGTAATATTCTCCGGTTATAGAAACACCTTTATCTTTATAATCAATCAACAATATTCCTTCCGAGTCCCAAAATACCATTGCCATGAGTTTCCCAGCTGATTGTGACACTTTAAATTTCTTGGGAGGTGCTGTGCCCTTTTTATGCCACTGCATGGAGTCTTGTTTGGACTCAGGTTCATAATGATGAACCCAAGTTTCGTCTCCAGTAACAATTCCACTCAATACCCAATCCTTGTCTTCATTACAGAGGTCCAAAAATGCACGCGAACACTCTACGCGCTGTTGTTTTTGCGGCGGCGTGAGCATTCTCGGCACCCATCTTGCGCCGACCTTAGACATGCCGAGATGATCGTGTAGGATTTTAAAAATTGTTGTATCGGATACTCCAACCATTTCTGCGAGTTGTTTCTTCTTTAGTCGAGCATCTTCGAGTACAATTTGTTCAACTTTTTGGATAAGTGCTGGCGTGGTCACCTCAATGCTCCTGCCCGGCCTCGGGTCGTCTTCAAGGGATTCCCTTCCTTGTTTAAATAAACTATGCCACTTGTACACCATGGTTTTTCCTGGACAAGAGTCGCCGTAAACCAATGACATCTCATTCATTATGGTCGCGACTAATTTTCCTTGCCTGGTAAGGAACTTTATAACGGCACGATATTCCATTTTTTCCATATTTCACTTTTCACTCCTGATTATGTTACTTGGCTGACGATAGCTCAAAGACTAACTGTCTAATAACAATGAAACTTCGTATTTATACTAATGATGAGTCGCTGCACAGACCACGCCCCTCCCTTCCAAAACTTGCTATCTTTCTCTGTTAAAATTCCCCTAAATATATTTTAATATGCTTTCCAAGTTCTGAGTCTCGTTCTAAGAATTACACAATAATCTAAATACCTGCTAAGTTACTAATTGACCTAACAGGGTGGTATGTTAATCTAAAACATAGGGGATTTTCTTAGTAGTATGACATATCTTTAGTGTAATTTTACATACAAAACAAATCAATTACGACATTTTGTCATAATTTCTAATTGTATATATAAATTTCTATACTTCGTGTGTCTGAAATTGTCAAAGCGATTATATTGATCTATTTAGTATTAATTTTCTGCTATAATATACGATGATTAAAATACTTTTCATCTATTGGAAAAATATCTTCAGAGATAATTATGGTACAGTAAGGTTGCGTGTAGGTTTTTGTCAAATACATATATAGGGATATGAAAAGATTTGAAGAATTATTATAGTATTCGAAAGTATCGGTCAGGAGGGTAGTTTCGAATATTTGTTGCAAATCAAAGCGAATTTTACTACTTTTTACTACTTTATATTTTATAGTAAATCATATAAGTATAAATATTTTTTATGCCATGGAATTAACTATTTTCTATATTAGTAGAGCCTAAATCTAAATGAACTTCTGGGAAAATTTCCAGAAATTTTGCGAATATTGCTTCGAAGACAGAATTTTTAATTATGTACTTTGAAATGTGTTCGTTTCGTGATATAAAGTTGTATGTTTGTATTCTCGATCTAAACATCTTTAAAATATTTATTTGTAAACAAGTTTAGTGCCATTGTTTATTTTACTGACAAAATAATGTCAATAAGGTGGAAGAACAGAAAGTTTTCTCTAAAGAAAATTCGCACTTCTGTTTATGTAAAAGGGCTTGGTTTGGATAATGACTAGGTTCGTAATTTTAAGACATTTTTTCCAAAAGAATGAAAGAATGAAAAACATAACCAATTTAATATTGGAAGGTGAATAAACATATCAGAAAAATAGTGGAAAAATAAAAATTGAAAAAGCTTTCTGAACTGTTTTGCTACGCATTTGCATTTAATTAATAATAATTCATGCATCATTTTATCCAGTAGGTAAATAGAAAAATATTCAGTCTTTAAAACTACGCCATGATATCAAAAATACTTTTGTAAGAATCTGGTCAAAATTATTGATCAAAGGGCGGGATTTATTAGATATAAATTTATAAGTATATATAATGTACACCATTATTTGAAACTTAAAAAATGCAAGAAATGCAGTAAAATACTTGAAGATGACGAATATTGTCAATGTCAGCTAGTTTATTTAAAATTCAGAGTTTTCTGTATTTTGCATTTTATTAACACTTACATACACACTTACAAAGTATGTATGTGTAACAATCTGTGTAAATAATAAAAATTATTGAAGTTGTATAAACAATTTCATTTATTACTATTAACATGTCATCCATATTTCAGTATAAGAAAATGAAGATAAAGTGTTGTCTTCACAATTAGTTAATCATCTACAAACATATTAACTTTTTGTTTCGTTAACTTGTTATTGTGTCAGTTAATCCTATATATGCACATGACTAAAAATTAAGTACTGAAAATTTCTGACTTTGAGTCGGCAGAATAATATTTACTCTGCGAAATTTATTATTTGAAATATCTTGATAGCAACCAGTAAAAATTGTAATAAATGAGTACCGGTGTAACCGGTATTCTTCGAGTTATATGTGCTATAACTACATTAGCAACTTCGAAGTTTGGTCTCGCATTTTTCTCTTTCCAAAAGCAAAAGCAACAGCTGGGGGGAAATGACGCCTATAAAATAATTAACCATGCAGCACTATATTACCGGGTATTATTGGGCAATGCGAACTAGATTGTAACACGCATATATGTACATACATATATATACATGTATACATGTGGTGAGAGAAAAAATAAAAGAAACTTTAACGGGAAATGTTGAATTAACAGTGACGCGTTCGCTGATAGGTGGAACAATAAAGAGTTCTCGCATTATTTGTAGAATACGAGAGTTGTATATTATATATGTGTGTATATGTATACACTGTTTTCCCGCTAAATTTGCCGAGTTTACCACATCCTGACTCACAGACGCGGTTTAGTATGGTATGGACGGCCATGATGGATGTGGATGACGTCATTACACGAGTCGCTAAGCTGTGATGAGGGGAGATATGTCGCCAATTAGCTAACCTTGGCCCCTTGATTCTCGTTCCCCTACCACCCTCGATATATACTGATCCAACAACTTTTCACCATATAAAATACTCTCAGATATACATACATACATACATATTATGTATGTATGTAATGCATCAACCATTTTGATTATTGTACCACATAGAACGTGGCGATCTTGCACATGTGGGTTCCTAAATGGAAATGGTAATTGGAAAGATCTAATTTAAATAAAACAAACATTACTTGCTGTACTTTTGGTCAATATGAACGGTGTTCCACGAAGAAGATAATTCACCATTGTGTGCAGCAGCAATTGCATATATGTCAAAAATTGCTAGGGGAGAAATTTTCAGTGAGATTGCCATACGTAAAATAAATTGAGTAAAAAGTTTATTTCTCTATTTATTATTCTTTAACAAATTACATACTTATAATTCGGTTGAAAATGAAACCATGACAAATTGAGTTATTGCATATTCTTGTTTCGCAGTGTAATCGCTTAGTAAAGGTTCCAAAATTTGCTGTTTTGTTATGGTTTCTCTCTGATTAATTTTAAAAATATAAGTTTTTATTACATATTTAAGTTGTGTGTACTTGATTTCGGCTAATTTAATTTGTTTTGCAAATAATTATGAAAACTATCGATATAAATAATAATAAAAATCATTTTTTAGTTTATAACTTGACATTGAAAGCTCCAGCTATGAAATTTCTAATAAGAAAATGCAGTTCATGTACACAAATTATACCGAATTACTTTTCTCTTCTTTTGTAATTGTGGTCCTAATTAATACTGTTATATTTTCACTGAAATAGTTTCATTTGCTTTTCCCAACTTCGTGGCTGTTAAACTTTATTACGTTAATTAAATCCATATTTCTTTATGAAGTAATTTACCTAACAACAAAATAAAACTTTCTTTAAATATGCTGTTTCCTTAACCTTTCAGCGAAGAAAAAAATATTGGAATAGAGAGAGAATGAATATATTAAATCAATTGAATTATTTTTAAGTTGTTTGAGCAATATTTTAATATATTTTATATATTTAAATATAAATTTTGTTTTAAATTATTTATTTCCTTGTTGAATCTGTTACTGGTACAATTTTATTAACGACTAATTTTTGTAATAAATGTTTGTTTATTTATTACGTAAAAGTAAAAATTCCCGGTTTTCTATTTTCTTTAATATTTCTAACGAAGAAGGCTTTTCGTTGAGGTATCAAAACATCAAACTTATCGCAAAAATTTCTTCAGATTTACTAATTCTAATGGACTGCACCTTTCAAATATTTTGTAACTTTTACGTCAATACTAAAATTACAATTTGTTTTTGATAAGTATTACTTGAATAAAGAAAATTCTGTACTTTATTCATTTTCTATTGTATATAAGGACTATCTTCGCATTTCAAGATACAAGAATACGAAGACAAAGGAAGTTTTTGATGGAGAATAATCTTTGAAATGTTAATGTCTTTATCATAAAAGAGATAGTTCTAAGAGAATGACTTTCAGCTGTCCTCCCCACATCTATAATTTTAAAATTTTAAAATGATATTTCCTTTAATTCGATCAATTGGCGCGAATATGTCAACTTCACATATAGCTGATAAAATTGTCCAAGCTTTGACTTGGTACAATTTTGCCATACTATTTGCATATACAGATTAATATAAAGGAATTATCTCACTAATACGTTTGTTAGGATTTTTTTTGTATAACAATAGAATCTACATCTTTCATTAAGAACTTTTTAACCCTTTGCATTATCAATCCTAGACTTGTAATTAGTTTTTCTATGTTCGCTGATTTATATTAGTAAAAAAATTAAAGGAAAGTGATTTTCAAAGAAAATATAATTTTTATAATTATATTATCAGAAATATTCCTCAAACACAAAGGTTTTATAAAAGCAACGTATTTATTTATTGCATAACAAAAGTAATTAATAAAGAAAAAGATGCAAGTTACTTCTCGTATTTCTTATAGAACGTAATTATGACATTAAAAAAAAATTTTTTAAAAGAAGTTTTTTGCACTAATCTTTTATGTAATCATTTATTTACTCAATATAAGAATGTTAAAATACATCTCCGCATTATAAACGTTATATGATTAATTTCACAAGCAATCGTATTAATACAATATTTTTTGAGTATTTTTACTTTACCAACTCAGAGAGAACTCACTACAGATAACGTCCAATGTGTAATGGATTCTTTTATATCGCTACTCGTCTGGCCTTAATGTTATCTCTATACAATTTTTTATCTGCTTTTATGAGTTTGTTATATATACATATATATACGTGTATGCATGCATGTACAAGTATACATGCTATACTATACATATATCCCATGTATACATTATATGTGTGTATATTTATGTATATCATATACACTATCCAATTACTGCCATGTGTTTCGTGGAAGCGTTAACGGTTGAATTAAAATTTAAATGTGACCTTATTATAGATAGTGTTGAATGTATGTTTTAAATGGGTATGAATGCCACATGTTTGAAGAACTTGTGCATAATAAACATGCATCTCTGTACTCTCAATTTAAAATATGTGTACATCTGCAGTAGTCCTTTATTTAGTTACACATTTACTTAAATAAAAATACTTATAGATAGACTGCTATTTTACATGAAATCTATTATAGTAACGTAAGAATGAAGCAGTTTATATAATTTTGATTTAGACAAAATATTGGTTATAAGTACAATTTTTTTTATACAGAAGTTTAAAACTACGTCAATTCTAGTTATTAATAGTATAGTATTTATTATATATTTATGCTTTATATCATCTATCGATTTGATTTATTAAATGCAGATATATTTCTACTTCATTTTAACATTTTTCGGGGCATATAATTAGACGGATGTCTAGGATACTCATCCAGCTGAATTAAGCAAATAAAGGGCATATCTTAATCAGCATAAATGAGCTGGACAAGATCTTTTAAATCTCATGTCGTGGTGTCAGTAATCAAGTCTGAGCTAGACATTATGAGAGGAAAAGTATGCCTACATTGTAATATTATTGCTTTAATATCTAACAATCCATATAATACACATGGACACCAACTCTTTATTTAGTAGTCACAGAGTGTAAGTTCTGAAACCAATAATTTGAATGTGAGTTCATTATATCAAAATATAGTTTTTCGGTCGCTTTTACGATGCGAAACTGAAAAATTCTATTTTTAACCGCTTTTTATATCGTACATATAATGCAGAAATTTACATAATGGGCACCTTAGGAGATTCGAATTCACCGTTCTCCGTAGTCTAAGGGTGAAAAGAGATGCCCGGCTAGCATGAGATCGCGGGCTTGAGTACCGCAGAGAGCAGGAATTTTGTTCAGACATTTCTGCATTATATGCACGATCTAAAAAGCCGAAATTAGTATATTTTTTTCATGTATGTGCACTCCATTGAACATGCTTCTTCGCAAATAGTACTAAACATTGGCCTTTTTTGCGTAGAAGCATTCTTTTCGCAGATTTAGCATTGTATTTATTTTTTCAATTTCCTTTTTTTTTTAATGTTTATGGAGAATATGAAATGCCCATTTTTGTCAGCCGTACCTTATGGTGATCTATTCAATTGATCGTTTTTCTAGGTCCAGGTCAAGTTTCTGAAGAAGTTTTACTTCATATCAAAATCTTATGACAAAAATTTCTACCCATCTTAAACGAAAGTGCTAGTATTAACTGTTAATTTTCTCCCAGTGCAAGTATCAAAAATTTATCGAATATAACTAAGAAGCACATGGTGAAAAATTTCTAGTATCTTTGCATAAGACTAATCTTATGTCTTTTAGAGTAATAAACCCATGAACGAAGCCATCACTATCACACATTTACAGCGAATGTACAACGATTGTACGAGCATTGTTCCAAATAAACAAAAGGAATACTGGAAGTATTTTAAATGTTGCTATTGATTTCGTTAGAAGCTATTAAAAATATCTAAACTTGTTCGACATGAATAGATAAATTTTGCCACCTATTTTCACGCTAAGTATTAGTAAGGTGGAACGATCCTTCAGGAAGCCAGCGACAGAAGCTGATGGGGGGCGAGCTCGTGCCAGTATTGCTAATAGTTTGCATGATGTCAGTGACGCGAAGATACCTCGCAAAGGTGGGCTGTATTTACTTTGACGGATGAAAATAAATTTCTAAATTATTTTTCTACGTTAGAATATAATTCGCACCTATGCAGCCTTCTCGACAAAACCGTACGCTACTGCAAACTCGGAGGTTTGTTCTTCATTAGTTATTACTGCATTTTGATTTCTATAAAATAAGCTATGAAGTACGATTTTAAGATGTAGTGAACTTAACTTCATTTTAAATAAAATATACATACATATATGTATTTAAAAAAGATGTTCTTTCGGAAGCTTATAGCTCTTCAATTGCTTTCAGAAGAATATTAATATTGAATATTAAATGTAGAGACGAGACATTGTCTTCGTTTGGTATTTTATATATTTTCGATTTAATTTTTTATAGTGTTAATTTAAATAACAGAAATTATACGAGTCTTAAGAGATTTTAAAAATTCAACCTCATTAATTTTCAAGTGTTATTCTATGTTAAAAGAATCTTATCGTAATCTTTTCTCATGAAGAAATAAAATCGAGGTAAGTGTAGCCATAAAATATCGAATATGGAATCTGACCATCACCAAATTCTAAACACTTAGTAATTCAAAGGATTTTAAGTTCTAGCTTACATCATTAAGTCGTAGAAAATGTAATGTGTGTAATAAATTAGATATACTTTCCCTCAAGTTATACGGCTTTTTTTTATAAATATGGACATATGCCACACAAACGAACCAACGCTCTGCCCAGAACTAGTTGTAGAGGAGAGGTATTTGAAGCCAGAAGTAGAGGACCGGTCTCAAGATGTGAATATCTGTGTGTGTTTTTAAAAGTTTTTTTTTGTAATATATGTGCTGTGAGTTTCTACCTTCAAAGAACGTCGACGTAATCTTCTACTAATTTTGTGGTTGACCGCTAGCGAGGTATAGAGTTCCTACGTAAATTTTAGAAGGTAGGAACTTCATACCGTGCTCTTGGATCAATCATTTTTCGACTGGATTCTTTTCTATTGAAGAAAATTACATCGGAAGGACATAATAGAGGTTCTTCTGTTTTTTGTTACCGTTATATGGTTACAATAGGAATTTCGATAGATGTTAAAATTATATTAGTAATAATAACGGGCATTCGAAAGATATCAATTATTTGAAACCATTGTACTAATATTATTGAATCAAGCAACGAAAACATTAAATTTTAAATTAAAGCGGTAAAAGAAATACTTAAAGGTGTTTCTTATTAAGAATTTATTGTATATAATTCAAGTAAAATAAAATAATTTTATTATAGTCGACTGACTTTCGCATTGTTATTTCTTTTTGTAATTGCAAGCAATAAGTGTTCTTGTCATGAAATTTCTCAGTCTTTTGAGTCTATTGTAACTGTTTCGTTAGATCTGCACTTGTAAAAATATGAATTATAATACACTGTATTGAAATTACATCACATTGATTCTTATATATTCTGTTTGTCCTAATTTAAAACTTAGGTTAATGTGGCATACAAATTTTAACATAATACAAAAGTTGTAATCTCTAAAAACGATATTTTTGGAAAAGAATAATGATGAAAACGTATTCGTATCTAAAATCTAAAAAACACAAATAGTTTCAATAATTTGTACTTTTTTGGCCTTAATTTTTGCCTACAGCATGTAATCATATGTGTTTAATGTTGTTGACAGTTTTTGTTTACAGGTTCTGGTTATTACATTACTGAAATCAGCGCTGAAAAATATCTTGTATTATCTAGACATAATAGCAGGCCATTTAGTCCTAAGACTCTTCTATTTTTTTCTGTCTCCTGCTATGTCTTTCTAGTTACTGATCCTTTTCTCGTTCAAGTTGCTTCAATCAACATGTAGTGATATCTTTTTCTCTGTCTACCAGGTTTCCTCTTTTCATGTAATTTCTTTTTACAAAATTGTTTTCCATGGCTATCTTCTTATTTTGATAAATTTTCCAATTGATTTATCTTCTAGTAGCTCATAGAGTTCTGTATTGATCCTTTTTTCCCACTCACATTCGGTATTATTCTTCCAAAAAATCCTTCGTATTTTTTTTTCATATGTCAGAGTAGCTCCTAGCACTTGTCTTGTATTGTCTTATTTTTATTTTCTTTGAAATTTCTTTTGATTTTAATATTTCGTGAAGCCTTTTAAGTAGTTGTTATATGTTGCCATCCGTAGGTTGATTTGCTTGTTCTAATAGCATATGTTAACGGTTTGTATTTGTATTTGCAAATTTCATCTTCCGTGCTATACTTAAGTTCCACAGATTTAGTTTTTTCGTTGTTTAAATGAAGTCCATTGTTTTTGCCGTTCTTATTAGCTGTTTTCCTCCAGTTGTTTTCCGTTTCTTGCTAACAGTACTACGTCGTCAGTAGTATATGCGAAGCGTAGGTGACTTTTATTAAAGAATGTCCCTGCTCTATTGATCCCATTTTTCCTTATTATTTCTTGTGGTATCAAATGAAACAAGGCTATTTATAGCGAGTCCCCTTGGCGGAATCCTTTACCTTTTTTCTTTAGGATTAATCATGAATTGTCAATCTATCAAGTTCAAGACGAAACTATTACCAAGTCATTTTAAAGTTTCGATCCTTTAATGCTGCACAAAACTCCTAGTACTACCTACAATATAAGAAAGCAAACTAGTGAACGTGTATGATATTATTCCATATACTATAAAGCTTTAGCATCAATTGAAATGTGAATATAAATCGTTTCATACAGCTCAGTTTACAAAGAAATTGTCTTAAAATATGTCATGTATGCTAGTTCGATGTTACTTGATGAGTGAAATTAAATAATTTTCAAGAATTTTTAATATCATTCAACATTAACGAAACTTTATATGAATATATTGCCATTTGCCTATGAATTGTTTTTAATAAGAAAGTAGTTTATTAATATGAAACATACGAGATGTGCGCGGCTTCTAATCAAATTTCCATTAAATATTGATCTGTTGATTCGTAGTGCGTACAAATTCTATGCTAACAAAATTTTTGAATTTTAGATTATAGAATATTTTCTCAGTAGTCAATAGATTTTTACTCTTTCGTCCAACTTAAATGAAATATTATTCTTTTTGTGATAAGAGTCAATTTTTTTTTTTACTGTTAAAGTAAATGTATTTCCACATCGTAGTATTAAGACAATTCAGTTATATCCATTTTTTAACTGTATTTCAATTCTATTTTTGCAATATACTTTCGACAAATGATAATTTTTGTAAAGCTTATTAGCTGTATGTAGAGTAGACAATAACTATTAAACAAAACATATTCTAAACGTATGTGAATTTATATTGGACAAAAATTGCTTCCAAACCTTACAGCACATACGTTTACTTTTACTACTTCAAGCAATGCAATTTCTCTGGAATTTGGTGTATATTAAATTAATTATTTTTAGTCCAATAAATAGGAGCTTCATCCTCCCACGTCCGTCGTAGAAACTGGAACAACTCTACGATATATATGAAATTCAGCAAACATTTTGAACATTTATTAATAATAATAAAATTTATTTAAATTGTCCAACAGAAATCTCAAAAACTGGAATATAAGAATGTTATAATATATAATATTAAAATACATAGATATACCGGATGTACCGGAAAGTCATTACCGGCTTTTTTACAGACGTCCCTAGGTTTAAGTATGCAATGTTATGATTTGACACATATGCATGTTGTTCTACTGGCATCAAGCTTCAAAGCCATTCATGTTATATTTTGCCAAACACCCTCATAGATTTATACTACCTCTTTGAAGATGTCGAGCTTCACGAGCTTTACCGTCATAGATTTATACCTCTTTGAAGATGTCGAATTAATTTCGTGCCTGAAAAAGTGAATTTGCGGCATGCATTACTTCTCTTCTTTATTCAAAAGAAAAAAGTCGCTGAAAGTCATGAAAGTCAGTTTATTGGTAGAATCTTACAGTGAGCATGTCCCAACCATAAAAATATGTGAGGCATAGTCTCGACAATTCAAAAATAGTGATTTCGATGTCCGAGACTAAGAACGTTCTGGTAGACCGAAAAGATGTGAAACTCCAGGAGCTATTGGATAAAGACCCAACCCAAACTCAAAAACAATTGACAGAAGCGCTAAATGTGGCGAATGAAAAATCGTCTGTGAAATGCTGCTTCAGAGGTACGATCGGAAGTCATTTCTGCATCGAATAGTGACGGGTAATGAAGAATGGATTGATTTCGAAAACCCTGAACGCAAAAGATCTTGGTTATCACCTTGCAAAACCGGTCCATAGACTCCAAGGCCAAATCGTTTTGGTCACAAAACAATGCTCTGTGTTTGGTGTGATCAGAGTGGCGTACTGTATTACGAACTGTTGAAACCTGGTGAAACAGTTAATACTAATCGCTACTGATAACAAATTATCAATTTGAACTATGCATTGATAGAAAAACGTTAAGAATGGGCCCGAAAACACGCTAAAGTGATTTTCTAGCACGATAACGCGCCGCTTCATACGGCAAAACTAGTCAAGAAGGCATTGAAAGCACTTAGGATGGGTCATAGTATTGCACTCGATGTACTCTCCAGACCTTGCCTCGTCCAACTATTACCTTTCGCATCAATGGGATACGCGCTTGCAGAGCAGCACTTCGCCAATTTCAAAGAAGTTAGAAAATGGCTAGACAAATGGTTTTGCTCAAAAGACAAACAGTTTTTTTTGGAACGGCATCCATAAATTGCCTAAAAGATGGGCAAGATGTGTATATTCAAATGGCCAATACTTTGAATAAATAAATTTTTACATTTGCTTGAAAATTATGTAGTTTTTACGTAAAAACCGGTAATGACTTTCCGGTACACCTGGTATACATACATACACGTAATATATAAAAACAGGGTGGCTAGGTACATATGTTATTGATTAGACAATTAATATAAATGAAAAAAATCAAAGAAATACATCATAAAATATGATTTTAAGTTCAAATTTCTAGTCTAATATAGTATAGGCTTTCTTAAGAGTAAATTAATTTTATGCGTTGCCGCAGTAATTCTTTCAGGTACTTGTCAAGCAAGCGTGTTCTCAGAAGTTAATTGGAGACAACAATGGTAGTCATGTTCGTTATTAATTTTTTTAAAAAGCTACTACTGTTTTCTTTTAGTCAATAATAAAATTTACGTTTTTATAGTAATGGTATTGAATACACTTTATACTATTAATTTGAATATTATACATGAAATTCCTATTATGACACCGTATTCCAACTTACTAATATTTAGAGCATAGAATAGAGGTTTAAGCGAAGCTTAAAATCCTTACAAGTTCGAATAATAAATTCCGTACTTTGAAATACAGAAATGGCAGCAAGCAATAATGATGTGATCTGAAAAACTTTTGCATCAAAAACAACACAAGTTCTTCTACAGTATTTTACTCTTGATTTTGGTATTATTCAAATGATAATTAAAATTATTTCTTGTCGGTTGCCTAATGAGAGATACAAGGCATCCTTTTTCTATTATATATTTAGATTAAGTTTGTTTAACAAACATCAGTAGTAATCGCGTTTAGATCAGTTTGAGGAAATTTGCGTCCTACTCATTATCAGCAGTATAACAAATTTTTAAATCATATCAAGTCAGTACAGAGCAGCAAGGAACAGCCAGTGGAAGAAATCAAATCATTAAAGATAATATTAAACACCTATGGTTCAAGGTTTAGTCTCTGTAGGGCACCTGATGATAAAATATACACATTCAATATGCAACAAATATAGTAGACATAGTTTGCTCTATTCTGAAGGCATGTGTTCATGAATATCATAAAAATTTAGTAAATTCAGACGAATCTATATTGTCATAAGAGCATTGTGATCATCTTATGTCAAAATTGACATCGACTCATTATAGTACATTATAAATAAAATTTATCAGTTCTATTGCATTTTTTATTCGAAAAATGAAAACTAAAAAAATTAAAACTAAATTCAATCGTGCATATAGACATATGCGCCGGTAAGTAATACATTTTACACTATGCTTTTTGTTAGCGGTTAGCCAGACTATTTGACCGGCTCTTTTTGGTAGTAATTATGATTAACTACACTTTATTTGGTATTTAACCGTGTTTATATATATATATATATATATATATATATATATATGTCGTGTTGAACGCCAATTAGAGCGATATAAGTGCTTTCACTTCTATCTGAAAAATAAATGTACAGTCCTCTCACTACTGTAAAATTTTGCACTAGCAATTTATAATTTTATATTAAACACCAAACAGCTTTTATTCAAGGTATAATATGTTAAAATAAAGTATTATGTTTGCCCAAAATACTAATATATTTAACTCAAAAGTAACCATATTTGGTGCACTGCTGGTGCATTTCGCATCAACTGAATGCATGATTTCTACCAGTGTATACAAATCGTATTCGCTTTGTCTATTTTCAAATCACAACTAATATTCCGTAACAAAATTGTAGATATTTTAATGTCCACGTCCAAGTCGACATTAAAATAAATGAATTCTGTCTCCACATATTTTATTTTGTAATTTATTATACTTATATTACGTTGTATTATATATATTTTTTTTAATTATCTCAAATTAAACCACCTTTAAAAATACAAATTTCAATAACAATAATAATAATAATACCACTTGCAGAACCCTTCTGACTACGTTTGCTTTACTAAGTTCTTCTCTGATATCCACACGCTTCGGGAGAATTGTTGGTTTATTTCTAAAACTATTTGAAGACATTATCGAAAACTGTACGTAATATTTTGAATTGATCAATGAACTTTGTGATGCAAAATGTTAATTACCTACTGCCATAAATTTCATAATTTTTCTAAAAAGATTAAATACGAGATAAGAGTTGCCATGAATTAGATACTCAACAAGTTTATTTTGACGCGTCCATTCTAACTGGGTTTACAATATTCACTCTACGCTCTGCAGCAACCAGTGTTCTTTATTGCAGTAGCCACTGTTCTTCATTAAATATATTTGTTGTGAATACTTGTTATATAGAATATAGTAATTTGCTCTATGTCGCGCGGAAAGTCTATAAGTAGTAAAAAACGTGCAGTAATTATCACATTTCATCAGGAGACTTCCCAATGCTCGAAATTGAGAACAATGTTAAAATTAAGAAGTTTACAAGTGATGCTTGCCGATATAGCGAAACTGAAAATAGGGAAGAACGCGTGCGATCGAGGTCATCGCGAATAGCTTTTCATGCATATGATTAACGAATAAAACTGATTAGTAAGCGAAAGAAGATGATATCTGCACCCAAAATCGCCGACGAAATCAATCCCAGAAGTGAAATAACAATATCTGTTAGTACAGTTGTACGGCGACTTCAAGAAGACAATCTTCATGGGCGTGGCCATACGAAAACCGTAGCTATGTAGGTCGAAATAAGTGACAGAAGCGATTTCAGCGGACACGTGAGATTGGACAGTCGAAGAGTGAAATCGGATTTTATGAACCAAACTCTAAATTCAAAATGCTCGAGTAAAACAGAAGAATCTCTGTTAGATGAGTGAAGTACGAACAAATGCTCCTCGATTGTGTTGTGCTCGCTCTAAAGAAATAAAGCTTTTGTACGGTGGTATTTCCTTTGTGAGCACTGGAGGTCTACGAAAAATTGAAGAAACGATGAAAAAAAAATATTTACAAATAGAAGACAATGCAATAATACCAAGTATACGATTACTAGGCGACAACTATATATTAATGCAACAAAATGATCCAAGAAATACTGCATTAGTTTATAAACATTGTATTGCTAGCGAGCTATTATAAGATAAGCTGGATAGAGGAATAAGAAAACCATTTTTGGAATAATTCTCCAGGAAGAATGGAAGTATATTTCGAACATAATCCTACAAAAACTTGTAAACAGAATGCCCCGTATACTCCAAGCTATCATTAATGGCATGGGTGGATACTTTACTATAAAAAGATCTAGCAAGTAATAATATTTAAAGGTGGAACCCTTTTATTGTTGCCTATGTGTTATGTTTATGATCATAGATGTATATTATGGTATTAAGTGCACTGTTCCAATGCAAATCTCTAGATGATTTTCTTCATTTAAGTCAATGTCCGAGCTTTCGTGAGCGGTAGTGTACGTGTTTTATATAAATAGTTCTATTTCGTGGTGTTATTTACAGAGGAAAAATTAATATTTTTTAGTTTAATTTTTTTTAGCTTGTAAATTAATTATGATAATAATGCCAATAAATCGTTTAGTCTATCAATACATGTTGCATATTTTGTTCTTCTTACCGAGATTTACTGTTATTAATATATATGTTCATTCAAAACAATTTATCTTGGACACCATGTTTACAACAGTGTATACAAATATACTAACAGAAAAAATCAAATATTCAAAACGGTTCTATTTACATATGAATACTGTTGACAAAGCAACTTTGGCATAAGAAAATCTTTTACTGAACAACGACACTTTAGTTAAAAGTCAGCATTTTCTGTTCAGATTAACACACAAACCTTGAAATTTACACTTTCCAAAATTAGATACTTTAATTATTAACGAATTTTCAGAAACTTACCACTATATTTTAAGTACGTGCCGAATTCGATAGTGATGAAAGCATAAGTGCACATACTCTGACACGTTTGAATATTAAAACATTTGCCAGGCTTGCAAAATATACGTGTGTATGTGTTAATAATGAGCGTGTGTATCCTACAGTAATTCTTATTATCATAATGAGAGTAGACTACTTCTATTCTTAATGCTGGTAAGTATACATAATGGAACTTTTGTAAATATTATTTAAAATGTGAATAAAATTACTAAAATATGGAAGTAGAATAGTCTTTTTTAAAATATCCCAAACTTTGTGTATTTATCTTTGCCAGCTATTGTTTTGTTTTTATATAAATATACACAAATAGTTTTATTCTTTAAATAAACTTTTATTGTTATTATTTGGCATTGTTTTTATCTGCATGGGTAAATAGAGAGCGGTTGTCCACGGAATCATTTTTATTTAGGCAGTAATCTCCAGATTCAATCAAGTAGGCTACAGATGATTATTATTACCCTTCTCGTAAATATAAGAATTTTAAATATTAATTTACAATGCAATACATTTATTCAAGACCCATGGAAACTTCTTGTAACATTTAATATCAGTTTAAAAATTAATAAAAGCAATATATTGAATTCGTTGATTGATATTTAGTCTAAAATTGTTTTACTGAGATAGTAACTTGTAACATCAATGTTGTCTAAAACGTACAGCGCATTATTCCAACGTATAAAGTCGGAATATGGAATAATTATTTAGAAAAAACATAAATCACAGGCATAACCTTATTGAAACATAATCGTACATAGGTTGCGCTATAAATTTGTATAATATAATTTTATTTATATAATAATATAAATATAAAAGAAATAAAAGAACTACTTACTTTATAATATGCTCTTAATAAATATTTCCTCGCATTTTTGACAATAATCTTTAGATTTAGAAGGCAAGTTCTTTATTACAGCTATTTTAATTTTTTATTATCTATTTTCATCGTTATATAGAAGTTACATACTTTTAGTCAGTTTACACTTTCCTCTTTCGCAACTGATACAAAAATGTTGCATTTATTATAATGTTTAAAGTCAGACACCAGTATCCTCTCATGATTTTAGAAAACTGTTGTCATGCATACTGTAATAGAAATATTTTGGCATGACATGCACCTTCTTTCCTTGATCTTCGCGTTACTTTGTGAACTCTATTTTCGAAAAAGGTTGTAGTGTAAGGTCATAGTGTCTTCAATTAAGCATCGATTATAAATTTCTTTTGTATACGTTCCAGGAACTTTTATGAAAGTGCACATAATTCACATGGTGCTGGCACCAAATAGTCGGTATGCACTTTGCTAAAACTTCGTTTGAAGACAAACTAAGTTTTAGCAAAACTGTTATCATGAATACTGTAATAGAAATATTTTGGCATAACATGAACCTTCTCTCCTTGATCTTCGCGTCACTTTGTCAACTCTACTTTCGAAAAAGATTATGGTATAAGGTCATAGTTTCTTTTCACTTAAACATCGATTATAAATTTCTGTTGTATACGTTCCAGGAAGTTTTATGAAAGTGCGCATAATGCACATGATGCTGACGCCAAATAGTCGATACACATCTTGCTATAACTTAGTTTGTCTCCAAATCTTCATACAGAATTTGTCTAATGTTCAAAACCTGCAATGCTGATAATTCTTTAATGAGTTTTCTCTATAGCCAACATTTGCAGGACAACCGCCTTCAAGAGATGTTATGTGAAGGAAGATGCTTATCTCTCTTTTTGTTAAAAGTTTACATCTCTATGGATATGTTTCGAAATTGCTGTTTTATGTTTTGTTTCACTTGCGAATTTACTTGTCATCATTGTGATAACTACTGTAGGAAGTTATAAACTTTTACTTGGCAATTCTAATAGGTTCTCTCACCACATACTTGTACCGATGGTACTTTATTTATTACATAAGTATGTTAATTCGAGGAATTGATGATCCATGCCAGTATATTTATACCAAAAACTAGATCTCAAAATTTGTCAGTAAGATGAAACACTTTCTTGTTCCAAAAGCCTTCTGTAATGATTTTGCTCGCTATTTACAAACGTTTAAAGTTTTCATTCAGTTATTTTCTCACACCAATTACCACATTCTTTAAAAACCTTCAATAAATGCGTCTAAAAAACTATCGAAGTTGCAAAGAGAAACAATTTTCTATTGTACAGTAATGAAGGTCATCAAAATTTTGCTCTTTCTGGATACCCCGTTGAGAACTAATACATATACTTTTGCAAAAAGCAATCATATATTTTATTCGGAGTTCGCCTATAATATAAAGAATATTAACACACTAGGAGGATTTCTTCAATGGTTGGGAGATATGGGAGGTTTCCAATATATTGATTATGGGAGGGTTCAGCATATTAATTGCGTCTTTATTGCGTTATATGTGTGCACACGATTGGTCAATTTTTGTGTGAGGATTCTGCCATCATCTATACAATACTCTGTAATAAGTATTATAAGAATCTTAATTTTTTCTTGAGGAATATAAACTACTGATGAACCACAATGGGAGCAACAGTCTATATTTCGCTAGACTTACACAAGCCAACTGTTAAAATAATTTAAATCTTCTATTGTGATTTATTTAATTTCTATTAAACTGTTCATTTTATGATATTTTTAATGATTTTTAGACAAATAAGTGGTTGATTTAATTGAAGAAACTAGACTACTATCATCTTTCAGAAATACTTAACATTGTGTTCTTATTCTACTATAACTCCAAAGTTAAATTGAAGACATTATTTTGAACGACTGTACGAATAATCAACAAAATGGAAGCGTCGAACAATAGTTTAAAGTGGTTTAGTAAGGGTTGTCGTGGTTTTTCTTAAGATTTGTTGCAGTTGATCATCACTACGTTATTGACTTTAAACAGCAATCTCAACAGTAAAGTTCATTTTTATCACGCGCATTTTAACAACAGTTGTTCGCGAAAAATTGAATCAATTGAGATTTCATATTAAAGACTCGCTCGTTCTAGATACAAGTAGCTTTCATTTGCACTCTAAATTAAAATCTTTCCTTACTGGAAGGAAGATTTCTCGTATCAAAGCTGTATTTTAAATATATTGATAAAAATTAGTATAAAAATTGTTTAAGTTTAAGAGGAATGTATAGAAAAATAATAAAAAGCATCATGCCCCCTAACTCATTCGTTTCATTTGGAGTCTCAAAATATGACAAATTTAGCGAAATATGAAGAATGCAATTGAAGAAAAATATTATTTTTGTAGTTTAAAGAAATTAGAAAAATTATAACTAGTGACTGGGCCCTGAGTTAATTTAAAAATACTTCACCTAACTGAAAAGTTACTGTTTTTTTAGAAACAATTGATTCAATATTACTTCTATATTTAGTGATTCTTATGCAGACGAAATAATAAGTCTTGCATTATGCCGGTAATAAGTAATTATTTATTAATATAATAGAGTGCTTAATTCTAACACACACATACGCAGATATATATATATATATATATATATAGTAGGTCTACCGGAAAGTTCTGTCCGTTTTTTAGAATAAAGCAAAATAATAAATTTTTCATACCTTGAATAAACTTTATTGAATAATATAATTTCCATCATTGTTTATGACTTCTTGTCAGCGTGATGCGTGATGGCAATTTGTATATCCCATTTTTAAAAAATGCTTTATTCCTAGAGGCGAAAAATTCAACCAGTGCTTACCCGGTATCTTCTTCGTCACAGAAAGAAGTAATAATAGGAAGGTGCTAGGCCCGGGGAGTATGGTGGATGCGACAGAATTGCTTCGCCTAGCTCTGCGAGTTTCTGACGAATCTCCAAAACAGTATGTGACCTGGCATTATCATGAAGCAGTATGATGTCCTCCCTATTGAACATCGCTTCCTCTTTTCTAGGAGTGCTGTTTTTAAATTATTCAATTGGAAGACTGACAGTACCACTTCGAATTTTGCTTTTCGTTCTGTTTCAACAGCTCAGAATGTCTTGGTCTTCAAATGTCTCACCATATGCACAATATTCCCTTACTTAGACTCAACTTCGGTTTAGATGTGAAGGGGACAGGTTTTCCGAATTATATTCCGAATTCGGAAAACCTGCCCCCTTCCGAATTCGCAATATGCCCTTTCCTTACTATGTTTTCATAGGTAATTTACTTTTCAGCCCAGTTATCATATCGTCCAAGAAGGGTTCGATTTTTTTATGCGCAAGCATAGGCATAATGGCTCGATTACTCAAATTCTTCTCACTCAACTCATGTGGTACCAATCTCGAATACTTCTACACCAATCCTAATTTCCGAATATAGTCCGAAATGGTTTGTTGAGCTGAATCAAGTCTTTCCGCAATCTCCGATGTTGTCGAAAAGGATTTTGCTCTAACAGGATCTAGACAATATCGTCGTGGATCAAAGATGGTCGCCTAGAGTGTGGCTTTTCAGAACGGTTGAAATCGCCTATTGTTTCAAACCATTTTCTGCATCAAAAACTGTACCTTCACAAAACGATAAATTTCTACACGCTTCTGTGCATTTCTTAATTTTTGGAATTCATACAAAATACAGTGGCGTAAAAGAACTTCATCAGTAGCCATAGGTACACGCTCGCTTCTCATTTCATTTTTAATATTATTACTGTATTTTATATTATATGTTGTTACCGTATTTTAAAGATAGTGAAGTGTAGAAGCAAATATCTGTTTTGTCGGGCTGATAACACAGCCGAAGATTTTAAGACCCCACGAGTGTGAGTGTAACAATAGTCCATGACTTGTAATTGGCGTTGAGCTGTTTGGGGATATGGAGGCATGAATTATTATGGCTTTCATGCTACCCACATATCTATAGGTTTAAGCTTGAACTGTACGCGGTTGATATTGTAGGTTTTTATTTGTTATCCATCACATAACTATATTTACTACAAGTTTCATGTTTTGTAAGCCTATTTGAAGATGGTCATCATATTTGCGATTTTATTGACCTAATGACGTATATATCAGGGTATGAGATCTATTTTTGATTGAGAAATTGCTACTATTGCTGTTGTTTTTATAAGGATTGCTTTTGTATATCTTTGTCTGTGCATGTGGACTTATTTCTAGAGTTTATATGTGATATAGAAATTGCGTTTTGTAATATCCGTTACTGACATAACAATCAGTATTATTTTTAGAGCTTCCTGATTCCGAGACTCTTAATTCGATTATAAATGGTTTACATTATGCTATTTTCTGTTGTTTTTGTTTAATGTTAGTATTATTTGATATCGTAATTTGTATCATTTATGTTTTCTTTTGTTTTTTATCAATAAGTGTAATGCCCGATCTGCTATTCGTAATTTGTCTGTCTCTGTCTATGTTCCTGTCCCAATATATTATAATCATCATCTTTAAGGGTATTTTCTAGGATATACTTGTAATATATTACGAGTTGCTGTTTGAATGAAAGTTCCTCGCATATAATTTTTGCTGCAATATTGGCTCCCTGTATAAATGTAATTTTCCTCAGCAGGTAGTGTACTCTTCTTGTATATGTTCTACAGTTTCTTTGAATTTATGATATTGCCTACAATTGTCATTTTGTAAGGGTTCTTTAATAATGTATGTTCTGAAGTTCCTTGCGATGATTATATCATCTAGTACTGCTAATCTAAATCCTTCTGTTCCTGGAAAAAAATGTCCCATTTTTAGTACTTGTATGATAATATTCTATCAATGTTTATGTTTTGCATGATATTGTAATGAGTGCGATGTAGCGTTTTTCCAGAATTTTCTTTTCTTTTCTGCGAGGTTTTTATTTAAACTTTTTCTGTTACATTTCCTTGTTTTAAATTTCATGTCTGTATGTGTTATCTGTTGATACGATTGCATTGTGTATGAGTGCGTTTTTGTCTTGAAAGTATTTTCGGAGATTTAGTTTTTATATATTGCGGAGTATGTGTATATCTATCACATCTCTACTATCTTCTTTTCTGGATATAGTAATCCGTTTTATGCAGAAATTTGGATGTAGAATATAATGGCCTTGTTCTATTGATGCGATTCAACTCTTCTAGTTTTGTGTTTGATCACTTAAATATGGTACATCGAAAAATTGGCTGAGAAGCGATACTGCATATGCATTAATTGCTTAAAATATGTTTCTGGAGTTAAGCTTTTGACTTCATTATAGATGTTTGTCTTGGTTCCTATTTTTCTTTTAATTTGTTTCCATATAAATGTTTTATTTTTATATATTGTTCAAGCTTCAAATAATTACAAGTTCGTTCTTTAGTGTTTTTTTTTGCATTTGTTTATTCCTAATTCCATATCAGTGTCTTTGCTTAATTCTTATGCTATTTTTAAAAGTAACTCTTGTATTACTTTTAAAAGTCCTTGCTCTTGCATTTTATTTGAGGCGTAATTTCATATCGTCCGTGTAGAGTAGATGGTTTAATGTGTGTAATGGAGTGTCTTACCGTTTAATTTTGAATCCATATATTGTGTTATTTAACATAATTGACAGTAGATTAAAGTATAGACAACACCACAAGGCTTCAGAGAGAATTTCTCTGAAATATCACTGTATTAATTCTAATTCCATCTATTATGTAATTTTTATTTTATTGTTACATAAATGGAGATTCTCTGTGATTATCTTCTACATCTCTCTTTTGCATTTTCCTCCATTTCTGTCACGAGACGTTCTAGACTTTAGATTAATAATCAAACAAAAATCAAAATTCAATTCTTTCTAGTAAGTTCAAAATTATAATTTCGTTTTAGCGCTAAACTTGAAATCACGTGATACAAGTCATTTCAGCATTTCATTATAAATTATGGAAACGAATATTTTACTTATAAACATGAGTAATTATTATTTATTGGAAAAAACTACATGATTTTAATAATACATAAAGATAAGTCGATATAATTTCAGAAGTACCTTCTATTGTTTAATTACTTTTTCAGTAAGTAATATATTTTAGATTTAATTTAACGATACAGTAATCTTTTCGTGCACGGAAAAGGAAAAATTTGAATTGACACGTGGAATAATAATGTTATGTAATGAATATAAATCAATTAAACATTCAAGAGGTATGTATTTATCTTCAATTTATCTTAATTGACAATAATAAACGTAACGTCAGTAAAAATTAGTGATATTTCAATAAATTATAAACATCAAAAGGATTAGGCACAATACCAGCTTAACATACATATGTCCCGGTATAACATCATTATATCTATCTTCGCCATTAAAGCATGACTAAAGCATTAATTAATGTTGTTTTGTAATAATATGTGCATTAACAGAAAGTCATGTGCTTAGTGGGATTCTCACTGACTCTATATAGCTTTATTACAAAAATTATTAATTATATTTAATAAGTTTTAATTACTGCCGCATTTGCCGGTCTTAATTATTTTCATTTATTTATTTGTATAAATATGACGTAATGTGAAATAGTGTAAAAATGAGGCTATGCGAACGATACTGTGTTGATTAATAGTTAGAAGTGCAGAACCGCTAAGCGTGAATTTATTTATTTATTTAGTTAAATTACCCTAAACGAATGTTTTTTTTAGTAAAACAATTTATTGTATCAACATTAATTACAATAATAAATAATACGTATTTTTAACTCCATACATTAAGTTAATTATATTAAACTTTATTATTTAATATTGGGTATCTATTTATAAAACAAATGAAGTAAATATTTCAATAGGTATTAGTGATTTAGATAAGAGGCTAGTATTCCATTTTTTCTTTTAATCGATAAGCTCATTATTAAGTTTTGTATAATTTTTTTTCAAACTTATATTGTAAATAAGCTGAAACAACAGGAATAGAACTTGAAAATTGGAATTTTTAATACCTTCTTATTACCCCTTGTCAACTCTTTTATTTTGCTGATCCCTCTAATGCAGATAAAAATGCATAATATTAGTAGTTGCGGGAGATATATTTCAAGTACAAAGATTATTTGTCGGGAAGTGACACTCGACATGAAAGCAATGTGTTATGCCATTAAGTTTCATTACTTTTCTACATATTCAACTTCAACGCACTTAGACCAAAAGTACTGAAGTGCTATTAAATAAAACTATTTTTTTCAAAATTATCAAAGCACTGATCCATTGGAAAAAATATCCATAACCGGCGGTTATGGATTTTTTTTCAAGCAAGGAAAAGTTTGAACTTAGAGAGTGGTCACATTGAGGATGGGCTGAGGTACAATGTGATACACTTGATCCAAATTTTCCCGAATAACTTGTACGTTTCAAAAAGACCCGTTGTCGTCATGGAAAAGAACCTTGTTATGGACCATTCCAGGTCGTTTTCTAAAAATTCCTTTCTCCAATTTGGGTAGTACTAGCCCCTTGGTAGATAGTCTATGAAAATTATACCTTTCAATTTCTAAAAAATTGTAGCCGAAACCTTACCCATCGATAAGAATTCTTGGCTGTCTACAGAGGAAGGCTACCACGATGTATTTACTGTTGAGATTGCGGTTTAGATTAGTGGTGTAACGAGGTTTCATCAACTATAACAAATACAAACAGACAAGCTATCAAAAATATCAATAATCAGCAATTTTTCATAGTTGCCGTTTGAAATCAGAAATATCGTGGTGAATGAGGGATTTATTCACCGTGGTATATTTTCGCAAAAAATAGTCTGAATTTCTCTGTTAAATAGCTTTAAATTATATCTTGACATTCTTACTATTTCATGTTCTTGATAATAATTCAATATTTGTGACACCTACCTTGGGAGCAGCTTAGAGATGTCCAATTCTACGTCTAAATGTGATGTATGTACCTTTTCCTTCGACTTGCTTACGATGCCACTTGATTGATGTTTTCGGTTGTTCAAAATTTCATTTTATTGCCAATTTCCAGAGTTGTGTCAATATTTTATGATCGTGATCATAGATCGCCCTCGATGGCCATATCAGCATTGAGACTCTTTATTCACTGCTGTAACTGAAATTAACCAAAAATTAATGAAAAATTAATAAAATTTCGAGTGCTTCCATAAAAAAGAATGGCAGAATAAAAATGATTACCTGGACGTAACACTAGAATAATTAAAAGCAATCAAGGCGTAACAATTGCTGTCATAAATAAGTTCTAATATGGATCTTCATCAATTGACGACCAAATGGATACAAATTTTATGAAGAAATTAATTATTCTAAATACAAGTGAACACACTTAAGAACTATTCTGGCAACATTTCAGTGAGATCCCACTAATTTTCTTCTCTTGATTCGTTTGGTTTGAAACATACATAATAAAATATAAATTATTACGCAAATTGAAACCTCATCATTCATGACGATACATTTGGTGTAGTGATTTACATTTTAGTTTTCAATACAGAGAAAGAATTGGTGCAGACTCGTGACTGTAGTATTTTATATACAATTTTTATAAACTGCTGTATATATTTATCTTACCATAGACTTATCCTAAATTTTTTGAAAATTATTATAAAAGCCTACTTGAAATGTTAATAAAATTATAGTATTTCTTGCTAATACAGCATTATTAACAATAAATTTTTTTGGTTTGTATTCTCGAAGTTAAATTATTATGCTAGAAGGATTCTCATGGTAGCTTTTTCTGTATTACCAGTACATTTTATTTATCTATTCTCTGAAAGTGTGTGTAACCAACGCAAATTTTTACAAACGTTAGATGTATAGGCGTGAATATTTTCCGCATTACTTTCCAGGCTAATTATATTATGACTTCCGTTACGCAATAAGATCAAAAACATGTATGCAACTGTGTTTTTCTATGTTCAGCAGAAGTAAATTATTTTTATTATTATTATAATAAAAATATTTATGTATGTATAAATAATAATAATAATAACTTATTTTTGCTCAACATGTAAAATCCAAACAAGGCCAAATAATTTTGCATACTATATGATAATACATTACTAAATTAATATTTACATATACATACTTCCATGAAAATGAAAAACAAAACATTACTAAATAATAAATTAGCATTTTTTGGTGCGTGAACTAATGGAGCTCTGCATAAGATGTTAGTTCTTGATGTTAGAAGGATAGAATTCGAATGATATCTAGCAGCAGTACGTGACATACACAGGGCATGTTTTTAAATAAGTAGTGTTTTAGATATGCTTATTGCAGCGCTGCAGTCGTACCTAAATCTATTGGATTTTCAGTTCTAATGATTAAATTTTTTGAATCGTACCTTTACAACAGAACCTGTTATGTATCTTCAATGGTTTTAATTCCATTTAGCTTTATTGCGTCTTCTGGTGTTCCACAGGGTTCAAATCTTGGACCGCTACTGTTCTGCATTTACATCAATGATCCTTACCGCAATTGATTGCAAAGTTTTGGCTTATGCCGATGACTTAAAAATATTTTCTTCGGTTACATCTTTTTCTGATTGCTTGTTCTTACATCATCGTCTAGACTTTGTTTATAATTGGTGTGATTCCAACAAAATAATGCTCATTGTTAGCAAATGCAGGGTAGTAACTTACTCCAAGTGCAATAACCGTATTATGTTTGATTATTCAGTTGACCAAACTTTTTTGACTAGACAAATTGAGGTAAAGGATTTAGGTGTTATTTTCGACTCACACTTAAGTTTTGCGAAACATATCCACTTCATATGTAATTCTGATTCTCGTTCGTTGAGTTTTATCATTCGTTCGTGCCGACGATTTGTTGACCCCTTTACTCTCCGACTACTGTTTTACACGTTTGTTCGCTCCGAACTTGAATATGTTGCCATTGTTTGGTACCCATATGAATGATAGGAAAATAGATTAGAGCATTTAAAAGTGGCCATACTAATGTCCGAGATCAGAGGCGTACTGGGCAACCGCCAGTCATTACTAAAGACATAGTGCAGAAGTTTAATGTAAAAATTAGAGAAAACGGACGCTTTACGATTTCGTCATTATCTGAGAAGTTTCCGTACGTTCCGAGTGTTTTTCCTGAAATTGTAACAGAACGCTTAAATTACTAGCGTCAGATTTCAATGAGGATGGAACTCAGAAACTGGTCGTGCAATATGATAAATACTTTTAGTATTGGTGGTAATTGAGTCGAAAAGTATACGGGTTTTTTTATAAAAATGAAATTGTTACCAAAATTGCACTTGTGTCCTTCTTATACAATATAAAAACCGTTCTTAAAAGACATGTACTAATAAATTTATTCGCGAAAATAACGATTCTGAATAGATTGATTATTTAAAAGATGTGCCACTAGTAACTGGCGGCTTTTCTTTTGTCTTCGCGCTTCTTTCGGAATAGGCGCCGTCCAATTTGTTGTTCAAGTATTTCAAAATTATAGCATATTGTCTAATATAACATATTTTCCTAACTTATAGGTATTCTCGTATATTGAATTCAAAATGATGATGATTATTATTGTTTAAATATTTTTAAAGGCAATGCAAGCATGTCGTTTACCCTACATCGAGTAAAATA
Organism: Dermolepida albohirtum; assembly: GCA_031893035.1. Classification (NCBI taxonomy): domain Eukaryota; kingdom Metazoa; phylum Arthropoda; class Insecta; order Coleoptera; family Scarabaeidae; genus Dermolepida; species Dermolepida albohirtum. The sequence continues at coordinate 1,947 of JAVIWB010005905.1, read as the reverse complement.
TTTAGCAATTATTCTCATCACTCTTCTAAGATATTTTCCTCAATAGATGATCTTACATTAGATAATTTATTTCCATCTCATATTGATATCTTTCTTTTACTAGATTGTTATAAATAAAACTAAGAATAGAACAAATTTTTTTAGAAAAAACATTCACAGACTTCATGCACCTATTTCATCAAGGTCTTAACCAATGAGATTACTATCGCGTAAAAATATATATGTAATATTTACTCAGCATTTATAAATAAATTTTTACAATGTTTGTGGCTAAAGTCAACATATTACTCGGATTAGCTCTGAAGTATTCGAAGATCAATTTACTGATATGTCATTTTGTGCCTACATTAATAATTTATATTTTTATTTTGCAAAATTCATTTAAGCACATAGATCGACTGTCTAAAAATCAATCTAAATATCTTAAATAATCACATTTATATTATATATTTATTTGTATTTCTGTCAAAGCTTCTAAGGATTACATTTCAATCTATAATAATGAATCCTTTTGCAACCCAGACTGTCAGTTAACATAAACAAAATTGGGAAGGCACTTTTTATTGTCATTTGCAAAGAGCAATGCCTTTATAGGACATAAACAAATAGCAATGAAAACACTGTCAAAATTAACTAATATTAATTAATATTTCATGACTATAGGTGCGCCACTGGTGTCGATGACAAATTATTAATAATAAAACGTATATAATATATCAAAATTTAAATTTACATTTGTAGTAAAGCGTTTATCTGGGTGTTGTATAATCCAAACAAATCTGTGGATTTATTAATTTCTATAACATGATTTTCTTGATTTAGTATAAGTTCAGTTAGAATATTTTGCATTTCCAAAGTATATTATTTATAATCTTATGTAATTGAAATTTTCACAAAAACATTTCTTAGTTTAATATTTATTACGCCAATGATAAGATTAAACTCGCTACAAAACAATAATTTCTCAAGTATACATAAGTGCAGTAATATTATGCCGTATGAGTTTAATAACAAGCATTGGAATGATAGCATGAACTATTGATTATGCACACTTGTTATCCTTCCCTTCTTAGTATTTACTACTATTGATTGTTTTAATAAACATATTTGTGCATCTCATATATTAAATCAGCATTCATGTGTTATTACTGCGAGGCTATAAAATATAATTTTATCTTACAAAACATAGCCGTAATTACTACATAGATAATGATACTAATTTATATGACATGACATTGTTAATAAATTATATGTATTATCAGTTACGCTGTAGGAAATTGTTCTTGAAATTAACTATTAACTGAATCGAGATCAAACGGTATTAACAGCCGATAGAAATTATTTTCTTAAAAAATTATAACGTTCTGAAAAGTATCTTTCCTTATTTTTTTCTGCAAACTATTATTATTTAAGCCTTTTCACTTGAAATACTATTAATCAGTGGCGGCTCGTGAGTATTTGATATGGTGAGGCAGATAGAATAATAAATATTCAAAATTGTTTACAATTGATTAATAAACTCTATATACCTACTACATATAAAAACAGTTTATATATATATATATATATATATATAGGGCTTCCAGTACAAACCGGGCTGCCAGACGTGAACTGAGCCCTATATCGCGCCCCATTCGATTTTTAAGGGAAAACGAAGTTTCAAAGCAAACCCTTGTGAAACGAAAATAAATGTTCTAAAAAATCAAACAAATTCTAAAAACATTAATCGAAAATAAGAACTCAATCTTCTAGGATTTAAAAATAAAAAATAAATACATTCCTATTATAATATAAAATTTAATAATATAACAAATATATACATATATATGTATATATATATAAATCAACAACAATCCAATAACAAAATTTCAAAATTACATGCAAAATGAAAATATTTTAAAATACAGAAAATTTCCTTTATTGGCATTGCACGTAGAACTACATTTA